>CAHIKZ030000728.1:1100000-1171545 GCA_903632075.3 Acanthosepion pharaonis | reverse complement strand
GATCAGAGGTAGTTCTTTGTGAAGACATATTTAATGGTGGGGATAAAGAAATATGTGCTTTTTGATCTGAAAAGGATTCAGAGCAGTCTGTACCAAGTTTTATACGTTTCGGTAAAGAAAAATCAATAGGTATTTCTTGTAAATCATCCCTTTCAGAACTTAATTGTGTCCTTTGTGTTTCTTCAACATCATGATGTTCTGGAGATAAAAGTACACCCTTTTCAATAAAGATCTCATTTTTATTCTTTGTTTTATCACATAGATCAAAAGAAAACTCCTCAGCACTAACAACTTGCTGTTGTGCAATATTATTTGAGGTTTTACATTTGCTTTGGGACATTTTTAAAATGGAATCTTTTTTTTTTTTTCTTTAAAAAAAAAAAAAAACTTGAAAAACTGAGTTTATATTCAGGATGAGATAAGTTTAAATCCAAGAAAAGGTAATTTTCCTCCTGATGTTTCCTTGTTTACTGAACCTAAAATAGAAAAAAATGGTAAAATAAATATATATATTATAAAAAAAAAAAAAAAAAAAAAAAGCAAAAATTTGTACAAAAGATCTCAAGGGTTATGAAATAATTATATTGGTGTAAGTTATTTTGATATTTAATTAAGATTGTCAACTTCTGTTAAGATATTTATACTATTTACCTTATTTGAAATGTTGTCCTAATCTTTATCATCACATGATATGATGCTTTAGCCATTTTACACTTTGGCCTTTTTCAGGTGATATTTCTTGGAATTTATTCAATTGAAGGACACATGGTGCAGTGGATAAAAGCATTTGTTGATTCATTCAAGAAGTTACCAAAGATGTGCAAGTTCAATACCTGGCTTCAGTGAAGAGAACAGAAAGTTATCAAGGCAAATTAACTAAAAGTGAGATATCCAAAGGCATCAGAATGCTCTACTTCTACCCAGCTTGGTTCAAAATTCCAACAAATATCCCCTGATGAAGACTGGAGTATACAGCAACTGAAATGTTGTGAATGTGACAGTAAAGATGAGGACAACAGTTTAAACAATGTAAACATTTACAATACTTCATCTCAGAAATATAGACAGATCTTTTAAGATATTTTGTTTTATGGCATATCAAACTCAATGGGTGATTTAATGCCAAAATTTTATGTTTTTTTTTTCTAAATAAAGCCTTGTATTTAAACAATCAAAAATATTTATGTTAAATAATAAGACTGCTGTTTGTTAGGGTTATATATTTTTAAAGTTATATTTTTGAAATCAGTTTGATTTCTCTTAGAAACTGAAATCTATAAAGTGAATTGGTATTTTGAAAAAGTACATTTAAGTTTGTTGTCAGGTGGTATTTTAAGTGAACTGAATTAAAATTGCTGCAGTTTATTGGAATGTTTTATGGTGAATTGTTCCTAGCATACCCCCCCCCCCACATACCAGAGGTCCTTCTTTTTTTCAGGATATACAAATGGGTTATGGCAGTATTTCCAATAAGCAGCCTAGACATAATCACTTCTCTAGTTTGGTGCTTCTGATGACATTTTCCTATAGTTGGTTTAATTTTGAACAGTTTATTGTTTGGGCAGAAGTTCCATAGATTTTGCCACTCCTCCCTAATATATTTATTGATTGATGGTTTCAGATTTGTATATGGGATTTTGGTATTTAAGAGATATAAAATGTATTGTTGGTCATTTTGCTATAAAATGTATGGTTGGTCATTTTGCTATAAAATGTATTTTTGGTCATTTTGCTATAAAATGGATGGTTGGTAAAACTCTTATAAAACATATTGTTGGCCATTTTGCTTTAAAATTGTATTGTTGGTAATTTTACTGTAAATATATATTTTTATATTTTCATAGTGTTTTGTTTTTGTTTGAGGTTTACTATTTGTCCATAGCCGGGACCCTGGTTAAAGATAATTCAATCTATTTTGATTAGGGGTGTTTGGGTTTTAATTTCCCTAGACAACTTATGTATCAAATATATGTTACTTACAACATTTTTTTTTAACCTTAATAACTCAAAATATTAAGATTGCCTGCACTTATGAATGAAGTAAATTTCTTAAAAAGTTATCCCTAATATTGCTTGACAATGGAATGAAACTCTGGAGTTTAAGTTTAATTTTTATATTAATTTTTATTTTTACAACTTTAGTCCCAGTTTTGAAACACAGAAATTTCTATGTCGCGATGGAATCGTATTTTTAAAAAGAAAATAATTATAATATTATGCTCTACTGTTTGTATCAAGCACTGTTTTTTAACAATAAAAATAATTGCTAAGAATACTGGATTGTAAATCTTACTATTCTTTCTTATTATTTTAATGTATATATAATATATATATATATATATATATATATATATATATATATATATATATATATATAATTAAATTAGTGTGAATAATATTTCTTGAATTTTTGACAATTTCTTGTCAAATTAATTAGAGAATTTTCTATTAACCTTTGGCACCCTGATTTATTCCCATGTATTATTTCCAATTGCACTGTATTTTTTTTTTCAAAAGCTTCTCAACTGCATTAGCCTCATTGTCAATTTCACTCAAAGTTATTTTATGTTTCCATAGCAGAATATAAGAACACAACCATGAATTTCAAACATACTATTGTTTTGTGATTAGAGTTGCCTAAAGTGACTTGAAAATATTTTGTTCAGTAAACAAAGTTGCTTACAGAGTGCTAAAGGTCTTGGTTTTATTACTTATCAAATGTTCACTGAAGTTGGACCAATATTGAAATACTAATATAAAATGATTTAAATTTCTTTTAACAAATGGGGAAAATTCTTATTTTATATCTGAAATAAATTATCTCAAAAATGAATTTAAATATATGAATAAAAAAAATTATGTCAATGTTTTTAGCAAATAGAATCTACTGAAAACATGACATTAAAAAAATAGTTATGAAGAAAAATTAAGTGTTTATATTTTAAATATATGAATATTTATATATTTAAATGAATATATATGTATAATTAGATTATATTATAATTAGATTTTATATTTAAATGAATATTTATATATTTAAATATATGAATAAAAAAATTATGTCAATGTTTTTAGCAAATAGAATCTACTGAAAACATGACATTAAAAAAAATACTATTGAAGAAAAATTAAGTGTTTATATTTTAACAATGTGTAATCATTCAAGAAATTTATGAAAAACTGTTTACTAATGCTATCACTTAATTAAAAAAAAAAAGAAAAAAGTACATCACTTATAATTTGTCAGTCAATTGATGATTCTTTTTTCCTCTGGTGATAGTCAATAATAAATAATAAAATAAATAAAATAAAATGTAATTACTATTTATGAAAGTAGGAAAGCAGTAGTGAATTATTGCCTGCTTAAGAAAAAGATGCAGCTATAATGAAGCATTTTTTGTACTTTGCATGCCAAATAAATGGTGGTCAAACAAAAAGAAAAAAAGTATAATACAAACATGTAATAATTAAAAAAAAATAATAAAGTTAAAATTTAAATTTCACTCTCATGTAACTGCAAATCAAACACCTTTTTTGAGATATAAACAAGATAAATCTAAATAAGCAGCAAATTTGGCCTGTCCACCCCTCTAACTTGGATCACACTTTCTCTACATAAACATATACCTTTTTGGAATCAGGATGACCTCGGGATTGAAAATCTGCCCTTCATCCGGTGCTTGAACATCAAGCATTGGGATTTGTGTCCAGATGAAGAGGGAACAGTTAAAAATTCAAATTTTAAAATTACTGAAAAAAATTAGTGATTTTAAAAGTTTTTAATTTATATTGAGATTAAAGTAAAAAAAAAAAAAAAAAAAAACGTGAATTCAAAAGTTTTTGCTTTAAATTCGGTTTAAAATATCTCCAAAACTTTGTGAATTGAGGAAATCAATTTTATTTCTTCTGTTGTGGTACGATCCTCCTAATTTACATAGTGGAGTACCGACCATATAAATATGGGTTGGTACCGGGAAGACGAGGGAGAAGTAACAAGAGATCCAATCGAGAGACTCTGCCCGACTGCGATTAAGTCAACCCATTCTACAGGAACAGTCTTCCCAAGAATATACCAAAACTAACTGTAAATATTGTGTACCTTTTCCTTGTTTCAATACATTTTGTTTACGTACATTTTGTGTTGTATTATTATTATTCCATGCTTATCCAAGCTTCAACATCTTCAAAATACAAAGTAATTGGAGTTAAAGCAAGAGGTTTTTAAGTTCCGCAGAGATTGTTATTTGAAGAACTCAACACAGTTGCAGTTCAAGTTCTACAGAGTTCATGATTTGAAGAATTCAATTGTCAGACTAATGACTTTTGGCTGGAGTTGGACTAACCCTAACCCAAATCAAAGTTAAAGTGAGGTTCTAAAGTTCTATGCAGTGAATTGAGGAATTCAATGTTATTTCCTAAAAATTATCATTGTGGTTTTCTAAGTTGGACCAAAGACCTCTTTAGTTTTGGGCCAGAGGCCCAATTAGTCCCCCACAGAAGCTAGTTTAAAAGTCTACATGGGATGTGGCTTTTAAGTTAGTAATAAATATTTGTGGTCATAATCAAAATAGGAATTTGTTTATAGAAAAAAAAAATCTTTTGTTCCATATATTTATTTTAAATGCCAAATATTAAAATGTGCTGTAGTCAAATCTAAATTGTGTACAATTTTAACTTTGTAAATAGTAAATGTAGAAGTACTAGTACTCTTTATATGTGAAAAATATTACTTACTTTTAGTTTAAAATATTGCAGGAAAGCATTTTTTTAACATGGAGGTGGATGCTTTTTTTAACAACTCTCTCAATAGACATGCTTGGGAAATTTGACTAAAGGGGACATGCCAGTAAAAATTACTTGATGAATATAAAATGAGCATCTTTTTTTATACAATATTTTTTTTTAATTAACCAGTAATCTTACAAATTTGAGAAAATATTCTAAGCAATCCAATGTTTTATTGAATTTTACTTACTTTGGCTTTATTGTCCAACTTATGAAGATGCTTGTTCAGGAAATGTCAGAAAATTACCAATAAATTTTAACTTTACCACAGTTATTACTCTAAGTTTCTTATAATTTCACATTTGGACATCTTTATTTTAAAAAAATTGGCACATTCATACACATAAAAATTTGAATCTATTTTATGATAAAATAGATTCAAAATTCTTTTTAAAATATTGAGTCATTAAATTGTAGTGAGCTTTTCCATTTATTAATAAATAGTCTTAATTTAATAATAATATTACATTATTAGTAATACAAATTACTATGGAATTTTAAAAGATTATAAAATATTCTAATTCCAAAAAAAAAAAAAAAAAAAAAAAAAAAAAAAAAAAAGAAAGAAAATTCTTGTAAAAATTTATTTTTCATTAAAAAAAATGTTTAAGACAATAATACCCATATTTTATACATGGGAGCAATTAAAAGCTTTTCTAATTAATTAGTTTTTCCATGATTCAGAGCAGATTTTCTCTAACAGTAAAGAGAATTTAAATTCATCCGGGGACTTGTTCCTATAAGCAATATAAACATTTAATTGCTACAAGAAAGAATTTCTCGAAATTTCATAAAAACTAAATGTTGAAAAAAAAAAAAAAAAAAAAAAGAAAGAAAGAAGAAAGTTTTTCTATAAAAGAAATTTAAAAAATAATTTTTAACTGCTTTCAGCTTTGTGAATAAGTTCTGAAAGTTCCATTAAAATCTGACACATTTGATTCTTGCAAGAATTTCCAAATCAATGTTTTTTTTTCACGATAAAAAGATGCTAAGAATCTAAAACATTATGGTTTACGCAAGTAAACCAAAATTTCAATGGTTCTTGAAAAAGATAATATATAATTTTTATTTTAATTAATAATAAAAAAAATAAAAATCCTTTGGTTTTTCCTAAAACGTGAAGGTTTGACGATAAAACTTTGTTTTAAGTGTGGGACTTTTCTTTTTTATCATCTTTGGAAGTTAAGTACCTAATTAAAACTAAAAGTAAATAAACATGTTAAAAAAAAAAAAGTAGTAACATTATTTATTCTCGGAAATCCTATTTCCACACAAACTAATGTGCACGTGTACATTGCAACTGGGTTGACTTCAAATAAATGAATGCCAATGGCATTGTGCCACTTTTTGTTGTTATGAGGAAATTTTAACCAGCTGATTCTTATTTCCTGATGACAACACACAATGACAAGATTTTTTTGTTTATTTTTATTACAGAATTTTTGAAGCACCCATAATTTGAAACCATTCCTCTTGAAAATTTTTTGAATGCATAAAAAAAAAAATACCCCATGCTTTTTAGAAAATGATTGAAAATATATAGCATCACATGAAAAGACTTGAGAAACGTTAATGAAAAGTTAACCAACCTAATACTTTAAGTGAGTAGAGTTCAATATTGTACGCATATTGCTATGCAACCAAGTACAGAATCAATACTTTCTCAACCAAGACATTTACCGATAATTGCACTGAAAAAAGACAGTTTTTCACCTGATAGAATTTTAGTTATAGAAATTATTTCTTAATAATTTTGAATTTGATCAGCTATCAACATTACTTAGTTTGTATTGAATATTGGTATCACATTTGAAAGCAACAAGATATCAACATAAAAAGTAATAATGGGTAATCAGCTTTCCTACCCGCATACAAAAAAAAAAAAATTCCCAAATATAATTAATTAGCAAATAGAAAACCTTAAATTTTAAACTTTAAAAGCATTTAAAAAAAAAAATAAAATAAAATAAAAAAAAAAAAAACTGGAAGAGAAAAAAATTATTGGTGAATCAAAATAAATTTCTAGAAGAAATTATTTTGATATTTTTTTTTAAAAGCAATCTTATGAAAATGTTGCAGTTGAATATTTAGAAAATAAAACAATAAAAACAAACTAAATAAAATTACAAAAATGAAAAACAAAACGTGTTAAAAAAAAGGTCACTTCAGTCAGTAGAACAAGATTTGCCCTATAAAAAATGTTACAAGTCACTGGTTATTTCCCTTACGATTATAAATGAAACCAATAAAAATACAATTATATACAAGATTTTTTAACGATAAAGACAGTTTATAAAAATATATCTTTAGATATCTTAAGGCTTCTAGCCACATAGTGAATATTTTTGAATAAAACTTCAATTTTGTAAATGGATGTAAAATGATTCTTTCTACATGACTTCTTGTCATTTTTTGTTTATGAAATCATTTTTCATTTATTTAAAAAAATAATAAAATGTTTTTATGCTTTTTATTAAACTGGTAGTTAAATTAAATGTTTTTTTATTTAACAATTTAATTTTTCTGTAGGGTAAAGTAAAGTGTCTCTAATTGTAATTTAATTAATTGAACACTTGATCATAAATCAAATGTTTATTCAAACAAAAAGAAAGAAGTGTTGTGTGGCTGAGATTATAAAAACAAAGTTCATTTGTTTTGAGGAAAAAATATTCACTATTTTTATTTTACGAATTTATACCGAATTCATTTTTGACGATCACACCTAGAAACATAATAATAATAATAATAATAAAAATGAAACGGTAATAAAAAACTTCGATTTTTAAATGAATTTTTTACGTGTCTTTTTGGGTGGGAATGATGACAGGATCCCATGGAGGTTTCTATCATTTTTGTTTGAAAGAAGCTAAAAAATTAAGAAAGGATTTTGTTACTTCAGCAGATTCTGAATATTCGGTCAATTATTTAATTATTTCATTTATTATGAAGATAATTCATTAAGCAAATTCGAGTAAAAATCACAGGAATAAGTATTAATTCAGAATAAAAGGAACGAAAATTAAAAAAAAAGGTATTTTTCACTTCCTTGTGAAAGAAGGAAAAAAAAAAGCTTTTCTCTAATTTTCCTCGATTAGATTCAGACATTTAATTTTCTAGATGCTTCTAATAATTAAAAAAAACAACTTATTTTAGTATACCACAGTTACTGAATGACACATTGTGACTTCTAATTACAAAAGAAAAATACAACTGTTGTCGCTTAACAAAAATAAATAAAAATAAAATGAATGAAGTTATCTGTTATATTCACGAAGTTTAAATGGTTATTTGGAATCAATTACGGAAATGTAAAGGTTTCGTCAATCTGAACATTGACAAAAAAAAATTCTTATTAAATAGTAAAAATATCCCAGTTAAAAGAAGCCTAAGAGAAGTTGTTTAAAAAAAGCCATAAAAAAGGATTTTTAAGTAACTAACTGAAAATAAAAAATAATCATTCTTAATTTTAGTAACAAAATTATGAAGATCAAATTAATGACAAAAAAGTGTAAGAAATGAAAGGAAATTGTATTTAAAATAAAATTAAAAAAAAAAACCCAAAAAAACCTACTCAATAAAAAAGAAAAAAAGCTACAATTTATTACTAACCAAATACTTTTTTATGGACATTACGAATACGTTAAATTCAGATTTTGGGAAAAAAAAACTATCAAAATAGCAAACACCAAGAAAAAAAACGGATTCGTGTTAAAAATAAAATAAAAATACAAAAAAAGGGTTTCTCTTTTTGTTTATCATCAGTCATTGAAAAATAAAAATTGAAGTGATGCCGAATTATGATGGACTCAAAAATGTAAATCAAATTGTTACATTTTTAATCTTAATAATTAAGAATTGAAATTCAATATTAAAAAAAAAAAAAAAAAAAAAATCAACAAGTCACAAAAATAAAAGATCACAATATAAAATATTTTCAAATCAAAACATTGATTAAATTTTTTTTTTCTAAGATATTCTTGATCCGGAGTTCTTAAGTTATATGAAAAAGAAAGGAAAAAAGAAAAAAGGATTATTTATATTTTATTCTTGCACTGTCTTCTTTTGTATAACACACGGCCAAAATGAATAATAATTACAAATTTTGTAATGATTAAAAAATTCTAAAATTTATCTTGCTTCTTTCTTGAAACAAGTTGGTGAATAAAAGTTTGTAAAAGTGAAAAAAGATTAAAGATTTTAATTAATTAACACTAAAGTAAACAATCTAAAATCTGACTTTATTTCTCTACTTAATCCCAAGGGAAAAAAAAATCCCAATGTAAATAAGTATTTTTTTTTGTGGGTGTAAAAATGTGTCAGTGCAAAAAGCTGTCCTCGTTTGACAAGTGAACTAGCATTATTATTGCAGATCAAGGATTTTAAATTTTGGGTGTTTTTCATACACACACACACAAAAATTCATTATTTTAAAAAATGTAATAAAAAGGTACTAGAAAAAAGCCGCTTCTATTCTCATATTTATACGCTTTTAGTAGTTAAAAATTAGTAATGTAATTTGAAAGTAAGATGAAACAAAACATTTCTAGAAAAACTAAAAAAAAAAAAAAAAAAGCGTTGATTCACAAATTGTTTAGTCCACCAACTACAATCAATTAAGTAGTAACAAATTTTATTTATATATATATATATATATATATATATATATAAAAAAATCACATGTAATTGTTGCTATTTTTGTGCCAAACATACTGCAATAAAGCTAAAAGTGTTTACATGAATGCTTCTTAAGTAAAAGGGCATGGGTGGATTTCCAAACAAGAATTTACGGGACAATTTTTTTCGACTACTAATTGCAAATTACGTTCAGTGATATGGTTAAATTTATAATAAACTCAATCATAAATAACATCTTCAACATATAAAATAGCGAGTAAGCAATCACGTTAAAAGCACAATAAAAAAAAAACTCCAATTTAAAAAAAAAAAAAAAAAAAAAAAATAGGCATTTGGGACCGGTTCTTCGTAAGGAGTTGGTTTCTTTTTGTGGGTTACTTAGTACTACTACTTAAGAAGAACGTATGTTACATTACAAGTAAATGCAAATATACATAAGGTTATTTTTGTTTTTAAATAATATTTACAAAATATTTTAAAGTATTTTTCGTCTTTCTAAAGTACTGATAAGATGTAATAAGGTTAAAAAGATTGAATATATTTATAATGCACCTCGTAGTCTTCGCCACCAACAATTATTTATAAACCTTCGTTTCCACAACCTTGTTGTCCCTATTTACAACGGCCATAAACACTGATGATAACTGCAATTTAATGTTTTACAGTAAAAAAAAAAATTGAAATTAAAAGTTCTGTTAGTGTATAAAACGAGAATTAGTATATGGTGTGAAATTTTCAAAGGGTTAAAAATTGAATTGTATAATTTTCTCTCTTATAAATTGAAATGCAAAATAACAAGTAACATTTTACAATACATTATTTTTATAACAACGTAAGAATGGCTCTTCTTGTCTTGTCTAATAGATAAGCATTTTTTTCGTTTCAAACAAGGAAATACCGAAGATATAATTATGAATTTCTGATTGCAGATAAGTAATTTGAAATTACCAAATTTTGATGAATGTGAATATAGTAACTAAGTAACAAAACAATAACATGTTACGATATTTTTTTTGTTTTACTAAAATTAAAAAAATAAATAAATAAAAAGGTCGATAGGTGTAAAAATGTTATGAATAATCCAAAAAAAAAAAAAAAAAAAAAAAAAAGTTATCTTTAAATTAGTAAACTGGAAAAAAAAATTGAAACTAAATTCAATTACATTTCTTCAGTTAATTTCTGAGATGAAATGTAATATCGCCTAAAACATAAAATAAAAGTAAAACTGTTGTTACACGTTGATGCCGGGACGGAAGAACGAAATATTTATTGCGTAGTGCGTATATATATTCATTAATTAACAAATAACTTGCAGTTATTTACATAAAATATAGACTTAGTGCAAATAAAAATAATAAAGTTTAAATTCAAAACAGTTTTACAATTATTATGCTGTGATCTCAGAAAACGTGTTCATTATTAATTTTTTTTTTTTACTTAGTCATCAAATCCTTAATATTCAAATTCAATGTGACATGTTTGCTAAACACTAACAGTAAACTTAAACACGTGCAAATAGGCAAAAATGTTGTATGTAAAGAATAAATGAATTTAGAGAAATTAATGTGTATAAAAGTAACAAATTAAACAAATTAACAGTCACAATTTAATTTAAACCTGAACCTTAGAGGGGGGAAGCAATGGATGAGACGATTGAGATGATGAATATATTTCGGCTTGGCAGCAAAAATTCTACAACTACAATAAATGAAAAAACAAAACCGGATACATGGGTTTGAAACTATAACATGTCTAAGAAATTGTATTAAATTCTATTGTTACAAAATTCTATGTATCACTGAGGTTTTCGTGGTTGTATATTAATAATTACATTACGACGATAGTAGTTGAAAACAACAACAAAAGAAAAAAAAAACTAAAACCTTTGCACTTTACAAAAATAAATAAAATAAATCGGAATATAAGGACATGATACAATTAATTAAGGAATGCATTATTTTAAAACAATAATCGTACAATATCAACTGAACATTGATAATTATAGCGTACCTTTGTAAAACGTTGGCTCTTAGGGTGCTTCTCAGCCCCTCCGTGTTTTTTTTTTTTTCTAACTTCCCCCTTTTTTTTAGTGAATGTTTCTCGCTTCTCCTCCTCCTCCTCCTCCTCCCTCTCCCTAATATGGCACACTGCCCACTTACGATTAGTATGAATGTAAAACTTAGTTCAGCACACCCTGTAGCAAATGTAAAATCATAAGCTCTTCATCACGTAATCCCAAATTAGCGAACCAATCGGCCTGTGCCTGTTAAGTGAAAAGCTTTTCCATTTTAGCATCCAAGACGAATGAGAGAGGATACATGCTATTGGCTGATAAACAGGAAGAGAAGAAAAGAAATAGAGTAAACACTAAATATGGGGTGGGGGAAAATGGAAGAAGAGAGGTAAAGCATATGGTGATGAGAGAAGCAAGTCATACTATGAAAGGTAGGAGTGAAGATAGATAGAGATTCGTACTAAAAACCAAAGGATCGTGATTGATAGGACAAAACCGCGAGAAAATTGGATCAGAAGTATAGAGAGACGTTTATTAAAATAGCAATAAAACAAATTCAGAATTGTTAGTAAGATGATTAAAATTTGAAAATGTTTATTTTAAGTAATTAGTTAAAAAAGAATAAAGATGATAAAAAAAGGTACAAGAAAATAAGCGAAGCAGAAAATAAATACTGTTAAATTAACAGTGTTCATGCAATATATACAATAAAAATGATTAAAAACTGAAGGAGAAATGAAACGAGTTGCGTAAAGAAAGTAAACTTTGTAGTAGAGAATCTCTTTAAAGCCTCGTTTTAGCGAAATGCAATCAAGCACCTGGCTCCTCCTGCTTAACTTCTCTATTAAGATGGAGTATATCCGTTTTTTTTAAAAATTATTTTTATAAATTAAATTTTTATACCTTTTTACAGAGTAAAAAACAATTTAAATATCTATTTTGCTCTTTTCGTAATACAAGCAAGTTTGTTACTGCAAATTTAGCTACTGAAATGAGGTTTGTGTTTTTATCTTGATTTGAATGTTTTATTTCAGTATTAATGACATTGAAAAATTCAATTGAACATTAAAACTTTCTGAAATTTAAAATAAAACATCTATTCGTAACTGACGTAATGTCCTCTTGGATTTAAAAAAAATTGATTTAAAAACATTTTTTTTATTTTATTTTTATTCTTTTAAATTATAATTAAAAATTAATGAAAACCAGTTTTAACTTGTTGACTCTTGATTTCTTTTAAAATAGCCACATTATAAATATTTATTTCAAATGCACAATTAAAAATTCTACTCTTCATAGGTAACAGGTGCAAAAAAGTAAAACTAGTGAAAAACCCTCATAAACAAATTCCTTTAAAATCAGCGTACTTATAAAAGACCCCTTTAACTTTTTTCATTTGATTAAATAAAAATGACTTAGTAGTACTAACAGTACTGCAATAATATTTGGTACCTTTTTACGAGCAACAACACCATAAAACTTACTAGTTAACTATTACTACTGATATTGATAATTCAGCACAGTACCGGTTGTTGCTTTAAGTAACTAACAAACTGATTCGACTCTTTTTTTTAATGCTGCTTTGAAAAAAAAAAAAACCCAGAAAGCAAGTACATTGCACACATAACCAAAATAGATAAAGTAAAGAATTTAAGAGTAACACTAGCAGTAACAACTATAAACACGCATGTTTTAATTTTCCCTCTTTCGCTTTCTTTTCTCAAATTATTTTAAGCTAAGATTCAATATTTCACCAGCTTCGTCTTTGTCGCGCGCGCGCATGGTTCGTACACACGCACAGTAGAAGAGTAAACGAGTGTTATTTTAGCAACAAGAGAATAGTGTCCGTATGATGATTGATGTTCTCTACCTAGAGAACTATATATTGGTATCTCTTCCGTTAGAACATTGTACTAACTACTCTCATTTAGTAAGAGGGGAAATATGTTATTTATACTAAAAAGAAATAATTTTGCGTTTGATTTTCCACTTCTCACTAACCGTCTGCGTACTATGTATCAATACAACATGCACGTGTTTCGTGCAACAACACGATATACGTGGGCAATCTGGGGTGAGATAAGAAGAAGAGTAAGCCGGGATGCTGGCCATTAGTAACAGTAGTGAGTTCGACCCTCAACGAGTGCTTCATAAGTGTGGCTTTGTGTTAAAAAAGAAGCTAAAAACAGTAACAACACCGTGTGCACATTAATTACAGGTTTTATAATTCATCCTCTGGTAGATTTTTTTTTTTTTTGTTAATGCAAGTTACAAATGACGTGTAGCTCTAACTATTCATGCGTATATGTGTGCAGTACCAAAGGACTATTAGTACTTACTACTACAATATTTGGTACCTTTTTTTTACGAGCAACCCCATTAAAACTTACTTGACATATTTTTAGCACAGTAAAACCGGTTGTTGCTTTTTTATTTTAGGAACTCTAGTAGTTTTCAGACTAACTGATTCGACTAATTTTTTCATGCTATTTTTTGGAAAACAAACAAGCACAATGCATACAAGACCACAATAAAGAACTAAAAAAAAAAGAAAAAGTAGAAGTAGCAACTATAAACACGCATCTGTCTATATTTCTGAGATGAGGTATTATGTACAGTATTTACATTAGTCGGACTATTGTCCTCATCTTTGTCGCAATATTTATCACAACGTTCCGGCCTTCTTCAGGTGGTTGGAATGTCGAACTGAACCCTTTATTTCGATCACTGTGCCATGTGTCCTCAAGGACACATGGCACAGTGGATAAAGGCGTTGGTTAGATTCAGTGACAGACCCAAAGAAGGTGAGTTCAATACCTGGTTAAGGCAGTGGAGAACTTTCAGAGGGAAATTAACAGGAGATAACTGATAATTGACATCCATTAAAACATGGCATGTGGAACTAGAACACTCTACCCCAGTGATCGAAATAAAGGGTTCAGTTCGAAATTCCAACCACCTGAAGAAGGCCGGAGCGTACAACGGCCGAAACGTTGTGACAAATATGGCGACAGAGATGAGGACAATAGTCCGACTAATGTAAATCTTACTTATTATAAAACGCAGATTGTGTGTGTGTGTGTCTGTACGTTTACATATTGGATCGGATTTCCTACATTTTTCAACTGATTTCAACAAAACTTTACAGGACTACATAAAATTACCTTGTAGTGGTTCTGACAGCACCAAAAATTGGAAAAACAATTTATTTTGCATGAAATCAATTTGAAAACACGATAAAACACGATTCTGTCACCAGAATGAAAGGGGGACAACTCATATCAAGTTATACTTATTATAAAACCCAGGTTGTTTGTGTGTGTGTGTTCATTTATATATGGGATCAGATTTCCTACATTTTCCAACCGATTTCAACAAAACTTCATTTTTTTTGGCAGGTAGTGTTTCTTATTGTCTTGCACACTTTTTACTTTATTTTTACATTCAGAATGCTTTAAAAATTCCATTTACAAGACAATTGTTTATAATAAAATTCTATTCAATCGATAGACTCATAACGATTGAGAACAATGTTTTTGTTTGAGTTTGGGTTTGACCAATTAGTAAAAAAAAAAAAAAAAAAAAAACTAATTAAGACATGCGTAAAACAATAATCTTTGTCAATTTTATTTTTCAGTCTTTATAATGGTCGATACTTGATCTATCTCTTACTGTTACATCCCCGGGCAACGCCGGGCTCTACTGCTAGTACTGTATAAACACGCATGTTCAACAATCTTGTTGGAACATTTTATTTTTCACATAGTATAGTACACAAAACTTGCACTTTCTATTCTAATTTTCCTCCTTTTCCAGTTTATTTCCAGGGCCGTAGCAGAGACATTTTTTTTTTTTTTGCGGGTAGCGGCATTTTTTTTTTTTTCATTTTTTCAGAATTTAGCTTTGTTATCAAAGGCCGCCAACATGGTTATTTTTTTTTTACTAGATTTCTTTTACTCTTATTTTAACAAAAAAAGTATCAAAGCTAAGTGGTATTATTGGTAATTTTAAAATAAATGTTCTTGAGAACATTTATTTTAAAATTACCAATAATACCACTTAGCTTTGATACTTTTTTTGTTAAAATAAGAGTAAAAGAAATCTAGTAAAAAAAAAATACTACAATTGGTAAAAATTTTGGGGGAACTGATTCGACTAATTTTTTTAATGCTGCTTTCTCAAATTTCACTTTTTGTGGGGATGCCTCAAACAAACATTAGTAATCAACCATGACTATCCCTTTTTAAGTGCAATAAGGAGAGTGTCGCCTGGATGAACGGTTCCTTGGAACTTAATATTGATCAATTTCCACCTCGGTCATGAAAAAAAACGTACTTGTCCGTGTACTGCACACACTTTTTTTTCTTTATCACACACCGCACAAAACTTGCACTTTCTATTCATTTATTTTATTTAATATATTTTAAATTTTTTATCAATTATAACTAAGTATAATGAGTGGATAGCGGCTCGGATTGAGAAATCGGAGAGTCGAGTTCGAATTAGTTGTCACGCGCTCGTCGTGTAAAATAAAAACACTATAAAAGTAAAAAATTCATCTCTTCTGCGCCAGCTATGGGTAAAAATAGCAGGACAGACTGGGCCCTATAGTCTTGAGTGGCAACCGGTCTGGGAAAAGGACAACTCTGAATTCAAAGCCTCTAACTATGGGTTAAATAACCTCACCCACCCGCACTTGGCCAACCTCTACACACACAAGGGGTGAGAAGCCCCTGGATCTGATCCAATGAGCATCCATCCCTGGTGCCTTTACACATCTACCAGGCTCGTTTATTTACTGATTTGGAACAAACAAGTTTTAGTTACAAATCCTTTGTTTTTTTCTTTTTTATTGAAATTATTGAACATTGCGTATATTGCATATTTCATTTACTTACTGGAGTAGAGGAATCGGTTTTGATTTTTAAAAATTAACTAACGAATAGATATTGATATATTTTTTTAAAATCAATTATTCCATATTTTTTCATTTAATTATGCAAATCTTCATAAATAAAAAAAATATCTAAAGACAAAAAATAAAAAAGCAAAAGCAAAAAGGAAAACTTTTCTACACCGTCGCGTTTTTCGTTTCTTGAGTAACTTTCAAGATAAATTGGAAATTTTATTTCATAAATTGTATTTTTACACAGATGTATGAAGGAAAATATAGCTGAATTTAAGAACGTTCTAAAAATATTCTTAAAGTTTGTTGTGTAGAGCAAGGTAAATTATAGAGGACGCTACGTGATGTTTTTATTGCCTGATAAACGAAAGTGAGTTAAAAAAATGACTAAATGCATTTTTATTTATTTTTTAATGCAATTATTATTTATTTCTCTATGTATTTGATTTTTGTTTAATTACTTAATTTATGCATTCATTTATTTTTTAAAATTTAATGATCTTGTTTGAGTTGACCATTTTCTTTTAATCAAAAAATTATGGTTATTATTAACGCTCTTCATTGTTTACCTTTCCTATCACAGCAAGCTTTAAGGATATTTTAGGATCAAAGTGTAGTATCTGTGCTTTGTGAGCTGCCGAGCCGGGTGTCTGTCGTACTCTCTGCTTGCAGAGAGGAACCCGGACGAAGCTCCGCCGAAGGGTGGGGTTTCGTTCGGGGAGGTTGACGGAACTAGCCCGCTTCGACGGGTTTAGATGGGTTTTATTTTTGGCTGGGCCTACGGACTCGGACATATCCACATTAAAAAGGCCTTGTGCCGCATTCAATTCCTGTGGGTGAATTGATAAATACCATTTTTTTAGTTGAAGCATTCTTAAATTTAAAATTTGAAAACTTAGTGATATTGTTCCTCCATGTTACTAATTTCTGTGTGTCTGTAAATAGATACAAGTTACGAAATCAAATCTCCACATTTACCTTGATAGTTCGAGAAACGAAACGCGTTGGTAAAAGTTTTCCTTTTGTATTTTCTTAGGCACTCAAAGAGACTGATTCGTTCGTAAAAAAATAGGAAAATCATTTTTGCAATAAAAATGATTTTCCTATATTCTTTTTGTACATGAGCAGTATCATTTTCACTTAAGTTATTTTTCACAGTTAATTGATTTTTTTATACTAAATTAACTACTTAACAACGCATTTAAAATGAAGGCAAATCTGTCAATATTATTTTTAGTATCTGCAACCATTATCTAATTTATTGTATGTGTATACTTATGCTCAAAAGAGCCGATTCTAATTGAACTAAAAAATAAATATAGTCACAACTCACAATTGATAACCGAACGTAACGACAATATTGACTTCACATTGAAATTTTGCATTTTCATTTTTCATTGAAAAAAAGACAAAAAAAGCGACTGCTACTAGAGTTGTACTTAATAATTAGGCAACAGTTTTTAAAATAAAGTTCAGTTCAGGTACCTAATTCTCTATCAATAGTGACTTATTTTCAGATTATCGATAAGTAATCAGTCATGATAATTACAACGCGTATTATTGTACTCACCAGAAAATATATTCATTTTTTTTTTTAAGTGTTTTCTTTTAGTTTAATTTCCTTTTTGCTAAAAGTTTTAATTGATTAAAATTGTACATTTCTTTGTTGGTTCGGGATAATATTTCGTCAACTCTTATTGTCGGTGTTTTAGGGTTTCGCACAAGTACAGACACATGGAAATTGTCAGATAATTTTGTATTTGAAAACAAACCTAAAATTAAAAGAATTATATTGACTCAGAGGATTTTACAGTCTCCACATAGAAGAGTATAAGGGGAAGTAACCTCGAAGTGCTTTTCAAAAAGACTGAAAGAAGAGGAAATTCGAAAAAGTATTCAAGATATTTTGATAATATTATTGAAATTAGTAAGAAGTTTGAGGATAGTGATGAATATTGAGGTGAACTGACGTTACTTGATACTTAGCGAGAGCCACCAAATACTACTGCTCAATAATAATAAAAATGATGATGATGATGATTTGTGTTAAACCAGAAATGCATATTAAATATCCAGAAACAATTGACCATCTTGTGTTACTCTGCATGTTATTAGCATCCACAGAATATAAAACTCGACATGACAGAGTGGGACAATATCTGCACTAGATAATCAGCAACTTTTATGGAAAGGAAACTGCAAGAAACTGGTATGAATACCACACAGACCTGGTTACATACATAGGACCTGTAACAAATTTATGGTGACCTACAATATACACAAAGAACAATCAAATCTAATCGCCAGATATCGTGATCAAAGACACCCCCACAAAAAAAAACAACAAAAAAACAGAATGTGTTTTCTTATTTCTTGCATACTGTAATGTATCTTTGAAGATCTTCAAGATACTGTAGAGTAGAAATGGAAGGTCTCATTAGATAATGGGGGTCTACCACAGGCAGACATAAGTTACTTCATTTACTCTTCATGTGGACGCACACAGATTGGTTCAATTAGCCACGGTTGTCATCGAATCTTCGCGTTCACCGATACAGGTGGGAGTGGGGGTCAAACTTATTCAAGTGGAATACGTGGCATCACAGTCAACCAACTTTATATAAAGGGCGTGTTGTTTATGCATATAAGAATTGACTCGAGGGAGACACGACAGGTGGTGTATGTATCAAGCAACACACCTGGTATTTACTTATCAGAGTCTGCCCTGAAGGATCTACATCTGTTGCCACCTGATTTCCCAGCCAAGACATAACAGCTGAACTCGTTAAAAGGGGTGCAAAGGAAAATACCCTGTGCACATGTCCAGGCAGAAAACCCATTCCAGCGATGCCTAGTACCAACCCGTTCCTTTCGACGGAAACCAACAGACACTTATTGAAACAATGGATATGTGACCATTTCAGGTCCAGCGCATTTAATACATGCCCTCACCAACCCTTACAGACTATGACAGGAAAATCATTGGATATTACTTTCATCCCTGATGCTTTGTTATCAGTAGTCCACATACCGATCCATTTCCTTCACCACTGGAAGAAGAGAGTGAAACAAGGCCTCGATCGAGATGTCGCATTGGGTATAATTGAATTGGTGCCAGTAGGCACCCCTACAACATGATGTTCAAGGAAGGAAGTCGCATCCAAAAAAGACGGCTCGCTCAGACGCACGGTGGACTGACAAGAACTGAACGTTGTCTCCATGAGGAAAACCTATCACACCCTGTCATCATTTAATCAGGTCTCCATTGTTCCATGTTTTAGACAAAGAAAACAGTTCTGGACGCGTGGAACGGGTACCACAGCTTACCGCTTTCACCAGCTGCACAAAATTCCGTTACATTTATCACTGAATGGGGCCGGTACAGGTATTTTCGTGCTCCTCAGGGATTTCACGCGTCTGGAGGCAGATATATCAGTCGGTTCGACGATATTACAATGGACAGGGCTTGAAAAACCCATTACATAGACAATAACCTCCTTTGGGACGATTATAGAGTTCTCGTTCTGGCACACAATGGAATATATGATCCCATGTGGGAAGAATGGGATTGCAAATTCCATTTCACAGAGAATGAGGTAGAATTTGCCGGTTTCTTAGTAACGGTCAATGGTGTGAAACCAACGAAGAAAATGACAGAGACCATTCTTCATTTTCCTCTGCCCACATATATCACGGGCGTTAGGTACTGGTTTGGACTGGTGAATCAGGTATCTTATGCATTCTTGCAAGCTGGGGTGATGGTCCCCTACCTTTAATTACTGCACTCAAAGAACCGAAAATTTTATTGGGACGAAATACTTGACCAACTTTTGGGGGAGTCAAAGCGAGTTATCGTGCGGAAGATTGAGGACGGAGTCAAGACGTTCGTTATCAATAAAATGACATGCCCTTCAACAGATTACAGTAAAACAGGAACCAGTAATTTTCTTTTTCAAAAATCACTATAATTGTCCGAGCGAAGCGAATCCAACTTGCGGTGATGATCACTGGAAAATTATTTTGGCCGGATTTGGAAAGAGAATAAAATCCTTATAATTTGACAACTTCGTTCAAAAGTACCTGAATCCCTACATTCTGCACACCAGGATGTAAATGGCATGCTAGCAAATGCGAGACAACGCCTATTTCGGCCTAGTTTAGATGCCAGCGTTCGAAAGACCAAAGCCAAATGCCAGATATGTAGCTCTATCGCCACTCACAGCCTAAGGAGTCCTTAATGCCACTGTCTAACTCTGAATTCCCATTCCAACAAATCGTGATTAACTTTTTCGACTTACACGGTAGAAATTATGTTATATATGCAGATCGGTATACTGGTTGGGTGGAAGTTGCCCTAATGTCATTTGGGAAGGTCAGGGCAGTATGTGACACCCCGAGAACTTGGTTATGCACATATGATGCACCTGGAGAACTTTCTTCCGATGGGTGTCCACCTTTTGATTCCCAAGAATACGACTAGTTTCTCAAGAATTGGGGAATACGGAAACGTACTTAGTTGGCTTACTAGCCACAAAGCAATGTCCGGGCAGAACTGGCCGTTAAAAAAGCTAAGCGTGTACTCACAAACAACACGGACAGCTGTGATCGGCGGAGTTATGATCATGCAGCCCGTGCTTTGCTGACCCAACGCAACACTCCCGCCCAGGATCTTGGCATGTCTCCTGCTATGATATTATATGGTCGTGTTATTAAAGACTATCTCCCTGTACTACAAGACAATTCCCAGATGCGTAAACAGTGGAGAGAAATTAGTGAACTGAGAGAGGGAGCAATGGCTAAAAGGCACATACGAAAGGAACACTTTTACAATGAAAAGGTGGAAGAGGTCTTATTCAGCTAGAATCATCATACAAGACAACTATTGGCTTACTAACATACACGGAAACAACAAAAAAATAGATGATAGAATTAGTCAAACAATACGAAAACAGAAAGAAGAAATATTCAATCATGAAAAAAGGTTGCAAATACAAGCGAGATTTATATTTAGTAGGTTCTATAGAAGACCAAAACAGAACCCAAGAACCAACTATTACAGCAAAACTTATGATAAAGAAAGCCAAGAATAAAACTCTTGAACAGACAAAACAACGCTGACAAGACAAACCTCTACATGGCCAATATTTAGAACTTGCTAATAAAGCTGATGTGGATGGAGGTTCTGTGATAAATATTTGGAAATCATAGACCATCTAATCTGAAGATGTCCTGTACTTGAATAAAATATAAAAATTAAAAAAGATGTTCTGTATTTGAATGAATATAAAATCGTCACGATAGAGTGGGGCAATACTTGCACTGAAAAATGTGCAAACACTTAGGAAAAGATGTTAATACACACTGGTATATATGAAAAAGAAAGCCAGTAATAAAGCTCTTGAACAGATGAAACAAAGCTGGCAAGACAAACCTCTGCCTGGCCAATATCCAGAACGAGGCTAATAAAGTCAACACTCATCAATGGTTACGAGCATCTGGATTAAAGGCTGAAATGGAAGACTTTATTCTTGCAGCGCAAGACCAGAATCTTTTCACTGGGAACTTTCAGGCAAATATCATACATAATAATGTGGATCCAAAATGCAGGTTTTGTGACAAATATCAGGAAACCAGAGACCATCTAATCTCAGGATGTTCTGTACTTGTGCCAAATGAATATAAAAAATCGTCACGATAGAATAGGGCAATATTTACACTGGATAATGTGTAAGCACTTTGGAAAAGATGTTAACAAACATTGGTATGAACATCACCCAGCACCGGTTACAGAAATAGAAGACATCACAATTCTATGGGATTATACCATCTTTACAGACAGGAAGATTGAAGCAAATAGGCTGGGCATAATTGTCAAAAACTGAAGAAAAAACTTGTCTACTAATTGATATGACTTACCCAGCGGACTGTAACATAGCAACTAAGGAATTTGAAAAACTATCTAAATATAAAGACCTGGAAATCCAAAGAGACAAAATGTGGAAATTGAAAACAAGAATAGTATCAGTCATAGTAGGTGCGCTTGGAATAATAAAAAAAAGGAATACAACAACACAACGCTTAAGAGAAATACAAAAATTTGTTTTGATTAGTACAGCCCACACACTAAGAAGAACTTTGTCCATGTAACGTTAATGATGTTATGGGAGTTAGAAAAACAAATCATGAAATATAGCCATAACAACGCACAACTACCTACCTTAGGTCTTCCTGCAGACATGGTAGATAGTGTGAGCATAGCAGAAATCGGATAATAATAATAATAATAATAATAATAATATAGCATGTCAAGACAACAATATCACCGGTTGCTATTGGATTTTGGGGGATTATATCAAAAGGTACAAGCAAATATGTGGATCAAATTCTTGGTAACCCTAAAATATATGAATTACAAAAATCATACTCACATACTTTTCACATCTTGCAGACATTTATCTCCATGCAATGACCACAATTTCATTTTTCTGTGATCCTTATCTGTTTGCATGTTCTGATACAAAAACCTTGTTTCTTGAAACCTCGGCTTGAGATTCGTACTACACAAAGCAAAAAACAAACAAAAAACAACAAAAAAGCAAAAACAAAAAAACAACAAAAAACAACAAACAAGCTAACAAAAAACAAAATAACAACAATAATAATAAATTGAAGTGTTTATTTTAGGAAAGGAACTTGCTGAAACAAAATTTGTATCAGGATAAAATTACCGGGTAAAAGTCAGAGAAAAAACTGACCAAATAAAAATTAAGTATTTATCGAAAATAAACCCGGTTTCCAACACAATTACATACCCACATATATACCATATTAAAACACACTCAAACTATATTTTCTACTCAATAACAGACAACATTAGAAACATTTCAAAATACAAAACTATTTAAATCAGTGTTCGTTGGTTAGAAATTTACATCATTATGTGAAGTATTTGACCAGTCAAAGAAAACTAAAACCGTGTTTTTCTCAAGACTACGTTCGGGAAAAATTTCTTATAAAACCCCTCAAGTTTCTTAAAAGAGCAGAGATGCGGCTGTCCCTGGGCCGTTCGGACACAAGAAATTACGAGCTTTTACTTTTACCCCCCCCCACTTTCAACGCACTCTGAAGAAGCACGCGTCGGCGACTTTAAACGAATCAGCTACTAAAACAACAGCATTGTTGGCGACTTCGAACGAATCATCTCCTACAACAGCAACAAAGATGGTCAGTGAATCTTCGCTAACGATAAAAATATTTTCTCAATCATAGATTTTTGCTGTGGACCAACTATTTAAAAGTTTTTTTTTCTAACCCTCAGATTTTTCGGTGTACCAACTACCCAAAGTGTTTAACTCAGCTAAAGACAATTTTTACTCATTTTTAACTCTTTTGGATTAATGTACATATGTTTATAAATACAAATGATTTATTTAACAAGCATGAGACCATGTTTCCTTTATTGTTTTATTTTATTATTGTTTTGAATTCGGACGTTGGGATTTTTAATATAAAGAAACCTCGAACGATTGACTTTTCTACATATTTTATACATTCACCTGTATCACGGTAACTTGTAGTCACTGTGTGTTTCATTGCACGACTGGCGCCACTATGTCTGTTGAAACCATGGTCAACTAAAACAAAATGGAGGATAAATGTAACAGTATTTTTTGGGGGGGGTATTCAAAAGATCACCAAAGACAAGAATAAATGAAGAGCACTTGACGAACAAATGATCATAAAATATAACGAATAATCCAGAACATTCATTGGGAGCCAACCGCCTGCATACAGGTAAAAAAATGAATTGAGCAGGTACACAGAAAATAGAAAGGGGCGTAAGACAAGGATGCGTCTTCTCACCGGAATTATTCAGCCTATGCAACAAGACGGTGATAAGACAATCAAAAGTCTTATTTAAATTTAGTATTGGCGTGCCCAATCTTAACAAAATAAGATACGCAGATGATATTGTGTTGATGACAGAAAGGAAACTATAGGAACTCCAAGACAAGGTAGTAAGAGAAAGTGAGAAGAAGCGACTACCCATCAGTTGTAAGAAAAAAAATAAATGTATGATTCTCAGCAAGAGAGCCAGACCAAGAGGCGAACTACGAGCTAGAGATTTCAAATTCAGGCAAGTACAGAAATTTAAATGTCTGGCAAATATTTCAATAGACGATGGAACATGTGACTCAGAAATCTGAAGGCGCATTGGAATAATAAATAATGTCTTTCAAAAGCTAAACAAAGTATTCTTCTTCATGTGTCGTATCGCTTCAAGACGTAGGCGATAATGTCTCTCCACAACTTCCTAACTTTCGTAGCTCTTAATACATTTTGTCTTTTTGATATTTCTCCTAAACATTTTCCCACCATCCATTTACTCAAATTAAGTAGGTTATACGTTGTTTTCCTCTGTCCCTCTTGCCTTCAATCTGTCCTCGGAGTATTAAATATTCTAAATCCTCTTTATGTGCCCTAGAAATTTCAACTGTCTCTTTCTGATAAGTATAAGTGTCCTTTTTGTTTTTATTTTCTCTAAAACATTGTAGTTGCTCACATATTTAGTTCATAGTATCAACAACATCCTTTCTGTTGCTTCAAGTCTTCTCTACAACTGTAAGAAGATTGTCCAACATTCACTGCCATATTACATAACAGGTCTGTACTCATTTCTTTCTTTCCCTTGCTTCAAGTCTCTTCTTCATCTGTAAGGAGATTGTCCAGCATTCACTGCCATATAGGAGGACTGATATTGCATAACAGTTCAGTACTCTTTTCTTTCTTTCTCTTGTTTCAAGTCTCTTCTTCATCTGAGAAGATTGTCCAGCATTTACTGCCATATAGAAAGACTTATATCACATAACAGTTTAGTACTCTTTTCATTGTTTCTAACGAAATCTTCTGTTTATTAATATTCTATTTAGCATTTGGAATGCATCTTTGGCTATCCCAATGAATATTCGGATTTCAATGTCGAATTTTCTTTCCTTTGTTAAAACACATTCAAGCTATTTAAATTGTTGTGCTTGTTTGATTTTTGGTATTTCCAATTTGTATTTTGAATTTTGAGCTCATCCTTTTGCTAACAAGCATAAATTCTGTCTTCTTGCAGTTGATGTTTAGTCCTTTCTTCTTGCTTTCCTTTTGTAAGAGTTCTCGTAGTTTCCTTTCTGTGTCTGCTATCAACACTGTGTTATTTGCATATCGTATGTTGTTAAGATTGTGGCCACCAATAATGACTCCTACTAGGATTTCTAATTCTCGTATCACCTCACTTTATAGGTTGAATAAGTCCTGTGAGAAGACACATCCTTATCTTACAACTCTTTCTATTTTCGTATATCTGTTGAACTTATTTTCTATCCGTATGAAGGCTGTTTGCTACCAGTATAGGTTCTTGATTATTCTACTATCCTTCCCAAATATGTCAATATTGCTAAGCATTTCCAACAGATCTTTGTGGTGTATTTCGTCGAACGCATTGGTATAATCTATAAAACACACGTACATGTCCTTCTGCAGTTGTATTGTTCTTTCTGATATAATATTGCATTCCTTGTTCTCGTGTCGTTAACGAACCCGTACTGTTCATATCCTATTTCTGCTACGCACTCTATTCATCAGAGGTCGAATGAATTTTGTTTCATTAGGATTCGGGGGAGTTTTGTTATATGGCTCATTAGACTGACTGCTCGATGGAGTTCACATTTATTTGCTCCTGGCTTCTTAGGCAGTGCTATAAAAATAGTTCTACTCAAGTCAGTGGTTCCCAACCTTTCTCTGGCCATGCCCTAAACCTAAACATCCTGATGCCCCGCCCACGTGACATATTATTCTTATTATTCAAAAAGGTGAACTTCTGTTCACGTGGAGGAAGTCTAAAAGGTCATTAACTTTATTTTCCTTGAAAACTTGAAACTGCATATATATATATATATATATATATATATATATATATATATATATATATATATATATATTATCATTTAATTTTTAAATTTTACAATATTTAGAAAAATATTGTTGCTAATATATATATGTATATACATATACAGTACACGTGTAATTACACATGTACATACATGCACACAAATTTTTTTTATGTATGCATATTGTATATGCAGCGTATGTATTAATTCGCACGCAGACACTCATACTCACACAAACTCACTAGAAATAATTCACTGTTAATAACTCATTCTCAAAAAAATCGTCCCCTCCACCACATTGGGAATAACGGACTTAGGTCTTTTGCTATATTAACACTAAGAAACGGGGAAAAAGGGTATGTAATCTTAGTCCTTTTATATGGCAATGAATTATGGACAATTTTCTCATATTATGAGACGGGAATATGGATTTACAGAAGAATACTGAGAATATCATTGATAGAAAATGTGAGCAATGAGGACAGTTTAAGGAAAATGGAAATAAAGAAGATACTTTTAATTAAAATCAGAAAAGAGCAGTTGAAATTTGAACACATAATGAGGAAAGAAAGCTTGGAAAATTTGAAACTTACAGGACATATTGAAAGAAAGAGGGGGAGAGAAAACAAAACAAAACCACGCATAACCAATCTAAATAGGTTGTGTAAATGGATGACAGAACAGGGTTTAGGGGAGAAAGCAAAAATGTTTGTCTGATTCTTCTTTTTGAAAGAACAATTAATTCAGAGAATGGAATAAAGAAAAGTTGAAAGCTGTGCTCTTTGTGTATCTGGACAAATATTTCACTTAGACGAACTGAATGTTTCTCAATGGACACTCAAAATAATTACATGATTGACGAAAAATTCTCAATCATTGAACCATCACCCTTGGAAAACATTTTGATAATTTCCTTGCCCAATTTGCCTGGAACTCTCTCTTGCATATCACGTGCTTGCAGTTATTAGGTTGAGTCATAAATAATTTTCGTTTTTGGGTACCAATTTTAATGAAGAATAGTTTCAATAGGAGTAGATGGGTTCGCCTATTTTCCGGTTCATACGCCTCACCAGTTTTTGAACAGGAGTAAAGGTTTATCCCTTGTTTCCTGCTTAGGATTGGGTTTCCAGTTCCTTCTAAAGTTTACTTCAACTCTATACTTCTAACATCTCCTCCTAAAACTCTGAACTTTTTATTTACTATTGAATTACTTTTTCTTTTATCAATACGAGTAGATAGGTTCATTTCCCTCTCCGGTCTTTTGAACAGGAGTAGAAGGTTTATCCCTTGTTTCTTTAGGATTGGGTTTCAGTTCCTTCTAAAGTCTACTTCAACTCTATACTTCTAACATCTCCTCCCTGAACTCGGAACTTTTATTTACTATTGAATTACTTTTTCTTTTATCAATACGAGTAGATAGGTTCACACTACTCTTCGGTCTTTTGAACAGGAGTAGTAGCTTATCCCTTGTTTCCTGTTTAGGATAAAAAAAACCAGCAAAATATATTTTTTTTATATATATCACATTATTACTTTGCTTGTTCTTTCTTCCTTTACTTAGAATGAACGTTACGTCTTGCCAATAACTCCTAAATAATAGAATATTTCGTTTTGATCGCGAAGAAAAACTGAAAAAGATATATATATGGTTTCAGTGATAGAAAGAAAGAAAGAACAAGTAAGAAAGTGAGAGACTATAGAGGAAGCGATGACGCTCTCAGGTGTTTAACGTCTGCTTCAATGAAATGGAAAAAACTTTTAAATATTTTAATTTGTACCCTCTTACTTCTTTAAATGATGACCTGAATTCAATTTATAATTGCTATTGTAATATTGTATTAAAGTTGTTAAGCTCAAATGTTTAGCGATGCAATTGGGGAATTTCCACAATCTACAATTATAGTCATATAACTCGTAAGATGCTTATTCACTCACTAAATTAAGAATTATGATTCAACAGAAAATTGAAGTAACAGAACATCGCTAAATTTTCACAGACACAACTAATAAAAAATAATGCTATTGTTTAAGATGCTTCAAACTTTAAAAACTATTTGGATTAAATCCCACCGGATCAAACTGTGGTTTCTCCTAACAAAGGAGGCACAGATTCGAACCCTGCTGGAGAACACATATTCTATATTAAGTTTTCTAGGGTGCGCAGGCCGATAGACGTAATAGACAATTAAAAAATAAAACCATGGCGTCTCTTTTAAACAGGGATATCCACTGATATAGAAACGTCGGAATTAAAAATAATTCTATTAATTCTTCAGAAAATACAGACAAAAACTGTAAAGATTTTTTGTGTGATACATTTCATCTTTTAGGACTGCATCAGACCAAAGTGATGTTTATATTGATGTAACTTCACATGCGCATGAAGAGGAGGGGACGCTGACATTTTAAACGTTTACATTTATTTATTTTTATTTTATATGTGTTTCGGTATATATTCTAGTCACTTTCATTTAAGTTTCTTTTTTGGTTTTGTTTATGTCTTTATATCATTTTTGTTATTAAGTATCCTATATTGTAATAATAAAAAATCTAAAAAGGAAGGTAAATCTTTTGTTCAGGTTCTTCTTGGAACACACTACACAGACACACGCATACATATCTATCTATCTATCTATCTATCTATCTATCTATCTATCTATCTATCTATCTATGTTCTAAATCTAAAAATTTTAAATTTCGACGTATACTCACCTTCGTGCACATGTATAGTTACGTCAACGTAAAAATCTTGGCACTCCTTATTACTGGTTCCCATATTGTATTCATTTCTATGCTTGGTCGGCTCAGGGTTTTTTTTGTGGCCTAGTATATGTGCTGATTTCTTAAGTACGAATTTTCCAATGATGTTCTTTGTCTATGATCTCAACCCGATCCCACAGATGGCAGTGATCTCCCTTTTCTCTCCATATCTTTTCAGTCACGCCTGATTTTTCCACTTCTAGTGTTCTTGAAGCTTTACCTTAAGGGGGCGGCCTGTCTCTCCTTTATATATCTTTCTGCAGCTGAACGGGATAGCGTGCCCACAGTCTTTAGTCATGTTCTCTTCTATGGGGGTCTTACTCGGGAGAGATATCTGCGAAGTGTCGTCCAGCTTTTGAATGTTGTCCTGATGTTATATAGACCGCAGATCTTTTGTATTTTCTCCGATAACCCCTTCACGTAAGTCAGGCTGACTGTTTTCTGAGTGTTGTTGTCCTCCTCTTGTACCCGCCTATCCCAGTTTTTTTGGGCTGCTGCCATGCACCCTGGGTAGTTGTTACGTTGTAGGGTACTACTAATACTGACCAATTCTTTATCTAATGTCTCTGGGTCGCCACTTACGACTTTTGCTCGGTGTTGTAAGCAGCGGACGATCCCTTTCTTTACGCTGTATGGATGGTGGGAGTTGAAATTGAGATAATGTCTGGTGAATGTCGGTTTAGAGTATATGGATTCTTGAACCCATGTTCTGTTCGAGATACTAGAACATCCAGGAATGGTAGTGTGTTATTACTCTCTTTCTCCATCGTGAATTGTATCGAAGGTCTTATTGAGTTCACATGGTCCAGTAGAACCTAAACATCTTCCTGGTGTGGCCAGAGTATGAAGGTATCATCTACGTACCTTAACCATGGAGTTGACTTTAGAGATATAGATTCTAATGCCATTTCATCAAAGTATTCCATGTATATAATCGTCATTGCTCCTGTCGATATATGTGCGATCCCATTCCGAAGTGTGTTGTTTGTGTAAGGAAAGTCAACATCTCCATCAGATTATCTACTGGAATACTGGCCCATTCTTCTTGGGAAGAGTCAGAGGCCAATCTGTCTCTGACTACTGAGAGTGCCTCCTCCGTGGGTACCTTGGTGAACAAACACACCACGTCCAAGCTCACCATCTGGTTGGATAGGATGGGAGCATCCTTGATTATTTCCACGCAGTGGGCAGAGTTTCGGACATATGAAGGAGACTTTCCGATCAATAGGTCAATTATATCTACAAGGAAGTGACTCAGAGGGTGGCACACAGAGCCTTGGCAACTAACAATCGGCCTTTGTGAATCTTAGAGAGACCGTATATGTGAGGTAGCGTGGTGTAACGCTGCGATATACGTCTTAGGTGCGAAGTGATCCTTGTTCTTTATTAGTATCTGCGACGGTTTGCCTTCCGTTTTCATTGTAGGATCCTTTTTTGCTTTGCTGTAGCTACCATTGCTAATGAGGTCTTCCAGTTTTCTAGTATAATCTGATTTGTCCATCACTACAGTTGCATTGCCTTTGTCAGCTGGTAGTATGATAATGTTTTCGTTCCTTTGTAGGGATCCGATCGCCAGCCTCTCCAGTTTCGTGATGTTTGACCTGGGCGGCTTGGACTTCTCCAAGGTCTGTCTCACCTTCCATTTCAGTTCATCCGCCTGAGCCTGAGGGAAGTTCAAATCCACCTTCTCGACTCTGGCAATGATGTCCAAGTATGGCACTCGCCTGATGGTTGTGGCGAAGTTGAGACCCTTATTCAATACTGACTCTTCAGAGGCATTCAACTGATATTGGCTAATGTTGATTACTGCTTTCACTGGTGGGTGATGGACCTTGTGCGTCACCTTCTGATCTTTCAATCTGTTTATTTTTTGTACAGGTTATTTTGGATCTTTCTCTGATCTTCTTTGTTAATTCTGTTGAAGAAATCCTCGAGCGTCTGGGATATATGAGCTTGTAGTCTCTGTTTTATAATACCCAGAAATTCATACACAGATGTCCTCAAGGACACATGGCACAGTGGATAAAGACGTTAGTTAGATCCAGTGACAGGACTCAAAAGAGTGTGAGTTCAATACCTGGTTAAGGCGATGGAGAACTTGGAGAGGAGAATTAACAGGAGATAACTAATAACCGACATCCATTAGACATGGCACGTGGAACTAGATCAGTCTACCCCAGTGAGCGAAATAAAGGGTTCAGTTTGACATTCCAACCACCTAAGGGAGACCGGAGCGTACAACGGTCGAAACGCTGTAATAAATATGGCGACAACGATGAGGTCAATAGTCCGAATAATGTAAATAATCTGGATATATTATGTTGCTTTTTTATTTTAACCCTCTCGAATTCACAGATCAACTTCTTAATGTTGATATTAAATTCATTTAGGAATGTGGCGTAGGTTTTTTCTTCCATTTGTATTATTTTGCCAAGTACTTTCAATCTCATCCACGATCATCTTCTGGGTGAATTTCTAAGAATTCAAGAGGATCAAAATAAAAATAAATAGATATATATATTCAGATTATTTAACCAAACATGAAAGAATATATACTGCCTAAATATACATACTTTATACATATATGCATAGAGATATAGTACAGGTAATCGTTCCGTTGGTATATAATCCGGGTGGATCCTAGTAAGATTAATTATTAAAACTGATCCACAGAGAGCTCGATATTTTTTATTTTAACAGAGCATATGCAATTCTCCGAGACACAGACACTTAAGGACTGATGATAGCCGCGCATAGAACGGCTTGAAATATACTATCTCTATGTTGAGGTAATTTTTTTTTTTTTGCTGTGAAAAATACGTATATATATATATATATATATATATATATATATATATATATATATATATAAGAATTGGACAAAGTCTATAAAAAGAATGTTAAAATAAAAATGTTTTATATATATATATATATATATATATATATATATATATATATATATATATATAAGGGAGAGATTAAAGTTGTTCTAACGAGAGAAAAGTGTATATTTTAAAAGAGTAGAGAGAAGCTGCAAACGTTTTTTTGGTTATAATGTGGATTTTTAAAAATATATATTATACTTTATTTTATATATTTTTGCTACACTTGTTTTTTGGGTCATGCGACCTTCATCAGGTGAAGAGTTGTTATTTTCACATATTATTTAAAGGAATTAATTTTCCCTTTACGTTTAGCGATGTTTAACCAATGTCTTTTGTGTGTACACACTGACAAACACACACACACACACACACACACACACACACACACACACACACAAGTATATATATATATATATTTGTATATATATATATATATATATATATATATATATATATATATATATATATATATATATATATATATATATATATATATTGCTTTTTTCATCAAATTAATAGTATGAAAAGTATTATGAATCCTCTAATCATTACTGTGAATTCTGCATCGTACATCATGAGGGGCTGATCAAGGAACGTGACCCGCAATAACTGAAGCTAAGCTTGAGAAATCTGTTTAGTAAGGTTTAGTAAGCTGAAAAACAAAGCTGAAATATCAACTGCAAAATCAATAATGTTTAATTCTGGAAAATAGGACAAATCAATACCCAATCAGGTTCAGATCATTTTTAGAATGAATCTCATTCTAGAGCAGTGGTTCTCAACCGGGGTCTACATGGACCCTAGGGGTCCATGTAATATTTCCGGGGGTCCACAGGCAAAACTCAATTGTTGTGTTAATTAAAAATAGTAATAATAATTATTATTATAATTATAGTAGAATATTTTATTTGTATTAAATTAGTTTTCATTTAAAAATAAAGCTTAATCGTATACTATTTCTTTGATAATTAAAACCTTAAAATTTATATTAGTGAAGAATAGAAAATTGTTCTTATGTCCAATAGCTATGAAGGGGTCCACCAAGATAAAAAGAAGGGGAAAGGGGTCCATGGGTAAAAAAAGGTTGAGATCCACTGTTCTAGAGCAATGCAAAAAGTCAACACGATGTTATTTGCGTGCAAAATGTATGTTACGGTGATGGAAAAGTGATTGAAGTCGAATTGCCAGGTCAAAGCCGATAACATTGCGTATTTTTCTTTCGATTTTGCCAATAATCTCTAGATACATAGCAGAAGCACCAGACAAAATAAGGCAACAGTATTCCATACACAGACGTATGGTAGACTTATGAATATTCTGGTGAGAAAAAAAAACTGTTTAGCATGCCACAATGAACCAGCTTTCCTATGTAATGCTGATGGTAACCATTCCTACGTGTGTCATGTTATATAAATAACCTTATGGATATTATAAAGACGAAAATATGGCCAAATATTAGTACGGAGAAATAATTTCTTGTCATGGGTCGTTTAAATCTGCTTTTTAAAAAAATTATAAATTGTACCAACGCCTTCCCACTAGTGAATGGAGTAGGTTCATGATCTTGTTAGTAAATAGTGATGGAGTAGGTTCATGATCTTGTTAATGGGTATAGACATAGTGGATATATTATTATAATTAAAAAAGATCTAAGTTTAAACCAGACATAAATATTGAAAGTAATAGGCAATGTATTTGAATAAAAAAATAAGATTTTAGGTTATAATGACTACAACTGAAATCATATGTGAGTGTGCCTGAATGATGCATTTTAATAAGATGCAACGTAACAATAAAATTAAGAAAAGAAAACAAACAGGACATTATTGATCCTCCTCCTCCAATAAAATGGAAATAGACATTAAAACAATTTCAGTAAAAAAAAACCCCCAAAAAACAAACTAAATAGTCAAATTTAGTATATGTACAGCTTTAACAAAGTTATACCAGTTGTTTTCTAAAACGCACTCAAAAAGCGCCCAATTTTTGTTAAGGTGTCTACTTTAAACAAATTCTCATCAAACCTTGAATTCTAATAAGGTTCTATGCACACTAAACAAAAGATTTTCTCCTCTGTTGAATTATACAGTGTAACCCGGATATAAGAGAGTTGTCGGGACTGGAGAAGAAGTCTCTTATATCCGGGTTTCTCTTATATCCGGGTTTGGTCTAATTTATATACATTAACACAGGCTCTAATTTGGGACCAGAGAAAATCTCTCTTATATCCGGGTCACACTGTATATATGTATATATATATATATATATATATATATATATATATATATATATATATATATATATATATATATATATATATATATATATATATATATATATATATACAGTGTAACTCGGATATAAGAGAGTTGTCGGGGACCGGAGAAGTCTCTTATATCCGGTTTTCTCTTATATCCGGGTTTGGTCTATTTTATATACATTAACACAGGCTCTAATTTGGGACCAGAGAAAATCTCTCTTATATCCGGGTTTCTCTTATATCCGGTTCTCTTATATCCAGGTTACACTGTAATTGTCATTAGCTTTTCTTATTCTTTTCTTTATGATGTCCTTTTCACTATTTTTTTTTTATCTGAACATTTTCTTTTACTTGTTTGAAGCTTTTCTTTTTATTCTACAACCATTTTTTTGTTTTCTGCTTTTCTTCTCTCTGCCTCATTTGTATTCTTTGCATTGGTGACAATTAGAAAATCTGAACTTTTTCTTTCGGGTCTTAACTGAATGGACTCTCGTCAGTGCTTTGGATAAGGACAAATCTTTTCAAGAAAATAAACCTTCAGTTAATGAATGTTTCTCGGCGTGAATACCGGTTGAGAAACACTGTGCCAGATAAGAGTCAAATTTTGTATCTTTAGATGTACAGTTTTAACATACAAACTATTCCCTGATGTTTTCAGAAATGCATTTAGCTGCTCTCACATTTGGTAAGATGTCTACTTTACAAAATTCTCAGCAGGTCTTGAAATCGAATAAGTTTATACATACAACAAACAAAAGATTTCCTCCTCTGTTGAATTTTAAATGTTATTAGCTTTTTTTTTCTTTATGATCTCTTTAACACTTGTTTTTCTCTGAACGCGTTTTCTTTTACTTGTTTGAATCTTGTCTTGTTATTTTACAGTTTTTTTTCCTCTCTGCTTCTATTGTATTTTTTTTTATTTGGTGACAATGGGCAAAACTGAGCTTCTCTTCTTTGTGGTGTTTACTGAATGGACTCTCGTCAGTGCTTTGGACAAAGACAAACCTTTTCAAAAAATATTATTCAATTAATGAATGCTTCTTGGTGGGGAGGCGGGTACAGTATTTTGATCAAATTTTGCCATCCCAGCCTTAATCACGTCACTGTAATGTATATTTGACCCACGAAGTGCACGTGAAACATTTCCCTTAAAATTACCTCTAAATTGACTAGGCTGCAAATATAATGATACGATTATTTCATTTCAAGTCTTGTACAAAGATTCAGTCAATTAACATGGTATTGCATAAAGTATTTAAAATAATATCTACAGTATTGCCTTCTACAGAAAAAAAAGTTAGATAAAATTTATGGATGTCTAAGATTTCATTGCACAGCTTATCAGTTGCTGATACAGCGTTAGAACAATAACGAACTCACCATATTCAATAAACAGTGATAATATCTAGGATTAATCTAAGATTATAAACTTACTTTGCAAAAGAATCAGGAGTCCTACTAGGATTCATTTTTGGCGGCCAAAATCTTAACAATATAAGATGGTGCTGATAACAGATAGAGAAATGAAAACTACAATATGTTCTATAGAATGTAGTGAAGGAAAGCGAAAAGAAAGGATTAAGCATCAATTGCAAGAAAACAAAATGCATGGTTGGAAGCAAAGGGAACATACCAAAATGCAAATTATAAATTGGAGATACTGAAATGAAACAACTAAAACAATTTAAACATCTGTGGTGTGTTTTAACAGAGGACGGAAGGTAAGACATTGAAATGCAAAGGTGTATTGGGATAGCCAAAGATGCCTTCCAAAAGCTAAGAAGAGTATTAAGAAACAGAAAAAAATCGTTAGAAACATTGAAATGTTACGTAATATCAGTCCTCCTATATGGCAGTGAATGTTGGACAATCTCCTTACAGCTGAAGAAGAGACTTGAAGCAAGAGAAACAAAGCAAAAAAATCAAACAAGCACAACAATTTAAATAGCTTGAATGTGTTTTAACAAAGGAAAGAAAATTCGACACTGAAATCCGAATATTCATTGGGATAGCCAAAGAAGCATTCCAAATGCTAAATATAATATTAATAAACAGAAGATTTTTTTAGAAACAATGAAAAGAGTACTAAACTGTTATGTGATATAAGTCTTTCTATATGGCAGTTAATGCTCGATAATCTCCTCACAGATGAAGAAGAGACTTGAAGCAAGAGAAACAAAGAAAAGAGTACTGAACTGCTATGTAATATCAGTCCTCCTATATGGCAGTAAATGCTGGACAATCTTCTCAGATGAAGAAGAAACTTGGAGCAACATAAACAAAGAATATTGAACTGTTATGTAATAACAGTCCTCCTATATGGCAGTGAATGCTGGACAATCTCCTCACAGATGAAGAAGAGACTAGAAGTAAGGAGAAACAAAGAAAATAGTGAACTCTTATGTAATATCAGTCCTCCCATATGGCAGTGAATATTGGACAATCTCCTCTCAGATGAAGAAGAGACTTGATGCAACATAAACAAAGAAAAGAATACTGAACACTTATTTAATATCAATCCTCCTCTATAACAGTGAATGCTGGCCAAACTTCTCACAGATGAAGAAGAGGCTTGAAGCAACAGAAATATGGTTCTACAGAAGGATGCTGAGAAGTCCATGTACTGGACATGAGAACTTTTGAAGTTTTAGAGAAAATGGAAACAAAGTTTCAGTCAATTAACATAGTATTGCATAAAGTATTTAAAATAATATCTGCAGTATTAGTGTAGTAAATGTTGCTATATGCATTTTCAAGCCAGTGAAAATGTTACTTTATTCCACAGAAAGAAAAAAGCTTGAATCCTGTTGCTAAAGATTGAAGTATGTATTTTGTCATTTAGTTTCCCACTCTACGACAACAGTTGACAGTTTCAAAGCATAAAGAAGACAGTGTCTATATCCATTAATATTTAAAGTTTATAATCAGGACATCTATCATTACTTTCATTTTACGGGTTAAAACTGTCATTGAACAACGATCATTAGAAAAACCAACTTGGTTATCAGGCAGACGAACTTGCCCAATAAATAGAAATATAATTTCGGCTACTGTATTCTCGTATATCAACGCTTAGGTTAGCAGGATGAGGTTTTGGTCTGTTGGTCATTGTGGATAAGGCAAAAATCAGTGTCAGTGAAAACATTAGGATTGTAAAGAAAAATTCATGAGACTAAAACCTTTTGTGATATTTGTAGAAACAGCTGTTTGAGGCCAGTTATCCTTTACAATTGAAAGGAGGTCATATCTTGTAATTGACTTACCAGGATTACTTTTCATCTATATGTCTTTTAAATTAGTGATCATTTCTATTTTTTGATGGGTCAAAGACAACGGTTGCAACTTATGGGGACAGTGGGAAAGGAAATCGAATAAAACATTATGTCCCTTCATAAAACGAAGTATTTCACTTACAAAGAGATATCAATGATTTTTAAGTAGGATGAGGATTGTTTTGTGTAACACTTGCTTCACAAAAAGATTTGATGAATTCTAGAAAGAGTTCTTCCGTCACGCATCCAGATGGTTTAGCCAAATGGTCTATCTTGTATTAAATGTTCAATGAAAAACTTTCTAAAAAAGCCAGAGTGAAAGAAAAGAATCAGTGACACAGACGATAACATATAAATTAGCCACATTAATCAGTAACAGCTTCAATATGGTTGGTTACTTTAATTGACTTAATTCTTCTAAGTTTCAGAATAGTTATTACACCAGTTTCATCTCACTTCCATATATCAGTTGATTAAAACTCATAGTAGTCAATGACTTTAACATACTTAGTAAAGAAATAGACAACATTGATTTGCAATATTTACATTATTTGGACTACTGTTCTCATCTTTGTCACCATATTTATTACAACGTTTTGGCACTAAGCACTAAGGAGACCAGTAAAATTGCGATGAAAATATTTGTAGAAAAGATGGAGGAAAGCCACGTCACGTCGGTGCGAAATTGACTGAAGTAGAGATGCCAGATCAGGATCGTTTACGTTACAGACCCTTATTTTGTCAAGGATCTCGAGATATATAACTGAAGCAGAAGAGTGTAGCCAATGAACGGATAAATGATAGATTTATAAATGTGCAACATGGATTCTGATGAGAAGAATTGTCTGGCACTACACAGTGCTTTCCTAGCAGCTTACCTGACAATTGATTCAAGATAATCACTCCACTTCATATCAGTGGAAAACGTGAGTCCAAGATTGTGCAATGTGTTGCTTTCTTCGAGTTTAGCATCAACCATGAAGATGGCAGACAAAAACGCCAACCAAATTTATCCATACGTGTATCCGAAACCACAAGCTTGGATCGAGCTACAAGTTTCAACCAAATCAATGTTTGTCTATATTTCTGAGATGAGGTATTATGTACACTATTTACATTATTCGGACTATTGTCGAATATTGTCGCCATATTTATTACAACGTTTCGGCCATTGTACCCTCTGACATTCTTCAGGTGGGTGGAATGTCGAACTGAACCCTTTATTTCGCTCACTGGGGTAGACTGTTCTAGTTCCACGTGCCATGTTTAATGGATATCAATTCTTCTGTTAATTTCCCTCTGAAAGTTCTCCACTGCCTTAACCGGGTATGGAACTCACACTCTTTGGTTCCTGTCACTGGATCTAACTAACGCCTTTATCCACTGTGCCATGTGTCCTCATGGCACAGTGGATAAATTTGTGTATGAATTTCTGGGTATTATAAACCTAATGTCTTCAGCAACCATTGTTTTTTACCAGTGCTCATATTGCAATTTTTGCTGTTATCATTGCACGTTTTACCAGAGCTCATATTGCAATTTTTCTTGTTATAGCATACACATAGTCTTTAGTCATGTTCTCCTCTATGGGCGGTGGGTCTTACTCGGGAGAGATGCTGCTTACAACACCGAGCAAAAGTCATAAGTGGGGACCCAGATTTATTAGATAAAGAATTGATCGGTATAAGTAGCACCCTACAACGTAACAACTAGCCAGGGTACATGGCAGCAGCCCCCCAAAACTGGGATAGGCGGATACAAGAGGAGGACAACAACACTCAGAAAACAGTCTGCCTGCCTTACGTGAAGGGGTTATCAGAGAAAATACAAATGATCTGCGGTCCATATAGCATCAGGACAATCTTCAAAAGCTGGATGACACTTCGCAGATATATAATTGATGACATCCATTAAACATATATATATATATATATATATATATATATATATATATATATATATATATAGCGTTTTTGTAATCGTTCGATCCACTCGTCAGGAGGTTTCAGCAGTAACCATCACAGTCTATTGTAACATTGTTCACATTTCTATATATTTAGACACTATGTTTCACATATCTCGGCAAGACTTTTGTCCGCTAGTATAAACTATCTATGAGGCCGGCGAGGAGCATTTTACTGCGATCCCCATCTTCAATTCTTCACGTGAAATCCACATATTTTCAATTCACTCAATTTTTATCCCCGACTACGCGAACCCTTCTGCCTAAAATAGAAAGGACTTTCATTGAGTTGCTCTTGCATTTTGTCATTCTTCCTTCTTCATTAATGTGCCGCCTCCCCTATATAAATTTCTTCTTCTTCTTCTTCTTCTTCTTCTTCTTCTTCTTCTTCTTCTTCTATATACCGTGTACACTCGGAACGTAGGCGATCATGGCTCATCACAATTTCCTGTCCTTTGTAGGTCTTGATAAATTTGTTCTTTTTCTTATCTCTCCTAAACCTTGGTCCTTCATCCATTTACACAACCTCATTCTTTTTCTTCTATGTACCGTATGCCATCAGGACGTAGGTAATCATGGCTCTCCACAATTTCCTGCCCTTTGTTGCTCTTAAGAAATTTTGTCAATTTTTTATCTCTCCAAAACGTTGTTCGGCCAACCATTTACTCAAGCTCATGGTTCTCCACAATTTCCTGCCCTTTATAGCTCTTAATGAATTATGTCTTTCTGTTATCTCTCCTAAACCTTGTTCTGACAACCACTTAGACTCATTCTTCTTCTAGTGTCCTGTCCATGACGTAGGCGTTCATGGCTCTCTACATTCTCCTGTCCTTTGTAGCTCTTAATAAAATTTGTCTGTTTGATCTCTCTCCTAGACTTTGTTCCACCACCGTTTACTCAAGTTAATTCTTCTTCAGGACGTAGGTGATCATGACTCTCTACAATTTCCTGCTCTTCGTAGCTCTTAATAAAGTTTTTGTTATCTTTCATAAAACTTGTTCCATCATCCATTTACTCAAGCTCGCTTGGTAGGTCATGCGTTGTTTTTCTGTCTCCCGCTTGCTCTCAATCTTTCCAGTGATTATCAAATTTTCCAAGTCCTCTTTCCTCATTATGTGCCGTAGAAATTTATTCATTACTCTTATAAATTAATTAGACTATATAATTAAATAGAAGCATCAGTTCCCTGAGCTCATCAATTCATTAACCTTAATATTTAATGAATTTATCAATTTATTTGCCTCTTCTGTTTATTGTCTCATCTACTCATTAAACTTATCTCTTCATTAGCCTGATCAATACATTAGCCTGATCAATAGAGTAATCTCATCTGTTCATTAGGCACGTTAATTCGTTAACTTCTGTTCATTAAATTTATTTATTCATTAACCTCTGATATTCAATTGCCTCATCAATACATTAACATCATTTCTTTAATTACTTAATTTATTCATAAGATATAGTGTTTCAATAGAATCATCAATTCAATTAGCCTCAACAATTAATTAGCTTTATCAAATCATTTGTCTCATCAATATATTAGCATTAATAGTTACAATTTTATTGCTATATAATCATGCCTTTCTTCTTCTATGTACAGTGTCCCTTAAGGATGTGAGCAATCATGTCTCTCTACGAATTCCTACTCCTTATATCACTAAATTATGTTTGAATACGTACTATCAGTCCCTATTCATGTTCTGCCATTTATGTTTTTAATCAATTAACCACCAAACAAGGTGATAGTGCCACTAAGACGCAAGAAGCTACTGGGAGTGAAAGATAATGAGAAAACTTTAGGAGAAGGTACCAGAAACCCAATCCCAAAGAGGAAAAGGGATAAACTTCTTCAAAAGACCTGGGAAAGGTCGAAACAGGAAGATAGGCGAACATATCTGCTTCTGTTGAGGACAATAAATAAATAGTTGTTATACGCCGTACCTATGAACACTAATGGGTATGTCCCAGCCCTCATAAATACGTTGGACACTATTGTAAGTGGAGGTTATATGCTGTCTAAGTAGTCCACCGCTAGCAGTGGTTTACCTACTTCATGCCGCTGGCGAGTATTGTATTTTTTGATGTTATATATATTATCATTTCATTTTCAACCTCCGTTTTGGTTATTCCTCATTCAGTAACCCTTTCTAGGTTACAACATTTGTAAATAAAATTTAAAAGTTCAGACGCAAACGTTATAAATATAGAGGTGAAGTAACCTTTAGGGGGAACCGAAAAACCAATCCTAAACAGGAAACAAGGGATAAACTCTCTTCTGTTCAAAAGACCGAGAAGGAGTAAAAACCAGACGACAGATTTTTTTTCCGTACATTTATATCAAAGTAATCTAGCAGTTGCCAAACGGCAAAAATAAAGTAAAATGCCTTTAAAAAAAAGGTTTACACTCGAAAATGGCATTAAACTTTCTATTTTCTGAATCTTCAAACTTATCTTCTATATACTAATTGAGAATGTCAGTGTGTCTTTGTGTCACATATTTTCAATTAAAGGGACACAACTTTCAAACTTTCAATAGCTCATGTTACAGAAATTTTGGATTGCCAAGCTTTCATTACTGCAACTGTTTCGGCGATTTTTTTAAGTGAATTTTGTGGCGATTTTTTTTAGTACGATAACAATTTTTATAACTCGGAAATAAATTGGGAAATCGAAATCCAGCGAAAGTGACCCATGAAATAAAAATAATTGTTTGTACGGAAAGTAAGGACCTACATACATCAAAATTAAATTAAGTGGCTGCAGAAGAATTATCGTTGAACTTTCATGGAAATTGCTCCGATGAGCTGCATTCGCTGGTTCCCAGACGTCATGAGTTCCAGCGCCTTACGAGGCTGGTATCCCGCTCTCACCCCTTCACTGTCGAAACTCCTAAATGTAGCCGTCTCTTCTACTCTAATAGCTTCATGTCTCGCACCTCTCGCCTGTGGAACTCCCTTCCCTTCTCCCGTTTCCCTGTGAGCTATAATCTCCAGCTATTCAAGTGTAATGTCAATCGACATCTCCAGTTCCCTTGATCTATCCACTACCCTCATCCTTTCTTCTATCACTCCTATCTGATCTTGCTCTAAATTTTCTGAAACCCCTTGCGTCCTAGTGGCTTCCCGCCTTGCTTGGGGTGAAATGCTTTAAAAAAAAAAAAAGACTTTCATACAGTAAGCTTAAATATTAATGTAATACTTAAATTCAGCGATCAATTTTGAGTTCTTTTGTAGTTTATTGTTGCCTATCTTATACGGCTCGCAAAAAGAAATCTCCGCCAACAGAGGAGCAGATTTCAATCAATAGAGCCAAGGCTACAGTGAGGAAAAGAAAGTCCCGTGCAAATGAAACAGAAAACCCAAATCAAACGACAGCCAGGAGAGATTTCAATGCTGAGAATATGCAAAAATTCTTAAACTACTGAACAAGTCGAGGGCCCAATCAAGAGCCCTCCGCAGAAACTAGCTTAAATGCCGCCAGATAAGGCGGCTTTAAAAGAAACACTTGTGAAAACAAACAAAATCGCACTGAAAAATTATATTTAAAAAAAATATTAAGTGTATATTTTATTTTTGTACAGTGTGAAAGCAAATAATGTTTTATTAAATTATGCACCAATTCTCAAAAAAAGCATATTTTTTTTAGTCTTACCGAATTATATTTGGTAAGATACGGGTCGAATTTTCCGTATGTTCACACTTTTAAAGTTTTTACTGAAATAATATCTTCAGGGGTCTTTCCTTAGAAAACTGCGAAAATATTGAAAGAACATTACCAAATTAAAAAGTACACTCGAATTATCGAAAAGGGGTGGTGGATGTTAGTGAAACATACCGCCCAAATATTCCTCCAAAATTTTTAATAAAAAAAACCTATTCAATAAAAAAAATCATCCAGAAAAGAATAAGTACTGAAAATTTCGTTTGAATCGGATAATTTGGGGGGAAATATTTTAAAACAGAGGAAAAAGATATTTTGCTTGCATTTCAAAAAAAAAAAATCTATTTTGGTGGTATCTAATTTAACATAACTTTGCCATATATATATATATATATATATATATATATATATATATATATATATATATATATATATATATATATAAAAAAGAAGAGAGAAACTGCAAACGTTTTTGGTTGTAATGTGGATTTAAAAAAATATTATGCTTTATTTTCCATAATTTTATTTTTACAACACGTTTCCGAAACACGTGTTGTAAAATTATGGAAAATAATATATATTTTAAAAAAAATTAATATATATTTTTTTAAAAAATTAATATATATTTTTTAAAAATAATATATATTTAAAAAATACATTGCAAACCAAAAACGTTTGCGTTTTCTTTTTAATATATACACTTTTTCTCTCGTTGAAACAACTATAACCTCTTCCTTATATATATATATATATATATATATATATATAGAGAGAGAGAGAGAGAGAGAGAGAGAGTTGTATGGATATGAGTTTGTGATCCTGGCTTTCATGCTTTTGAGATCATCAGACAAACTCCGTCACACACACACAAACACGCACACACACACACACACAGATCCCCATATATATATATATATATATATATATATATATATATATATATATATATATATATATATATATATATATATATATGAGTACTGCTGAAAATTTCTCGCATCGACCCACTTCTCCGAAGAATCAGCATCCTTTCTTCTTTGGGCTGAAAACTTTTCAACAATCGTATAAAATTCATGTTTTATTATCTCCAAGTTTCTCTCCCCTCCCTGTCTTTGATTCGATTCTCTGCTCCTTCTCTCCCTTCCCCCTCTCTCTAATTTTTCTCGGTTGTACAAAGAAAATCATAGTCGACTATTTGGGCCAACATGAATCACTTACATTTCCACCTTCAACGAAAACATGTAATCTGATTTGAGTGAACAATGGTAGACAATTTGAACATTTTTGTCGCCATATTTGTTTTTTATGACAGCGTACATTTTAGGCTTTAAAAAAAACTTCAATGAGAAATCAACACTATTATCTGAAAATCCTCATTGTGAGTCAATCAATTAGTACATTTAGGTTTACAAGGTTAGGTCTCTTTTTTTACTTCTTGAATATTAATATATTTACATAAAACCATCCTCTAGGAACAGTGTCTGTACTCATTGTCAGGTACTTCTGATTGAATTAATAAAATATGCTTGATAACTGTATTTTCATAGAATATTATCACGTAGCCTTATTGACCGACAGTTAGAAAAGAAACCATTTTTCGCTTTTGTCTTTGTCAGTCCTAATACAATATGTAGGTAACCTGCCAACTACAATTTAAAATAATTTATCCGCGCTTAACATAAACCTCAAGGAATTTAAATAATATTGAACACAAAAGGAATCGTTTACAAAACAACACACTTGATGCATTAGTCACTCACCTTAAGGAATCTGATAATCATTTTCATTTAAAAAAAATGCTTCTTTAATTAAAAGAGAAAGCAATTTACTAACAGCAAAATGTATATAACGTGTTTTAAACATTAAAAACTTAGTTTCAACATCTCTTTCTCTTCGTACTCATCAACTGAAACATCACTTTTATCCCTAACAAATCCTAAATGACGAAATATGTCTCACAATTTTTTCACACTCTTTAAATTTTCCATTTATGTAACTAATATTATTTCTAAGGCGTTGTTGTAATTTAACATTAGTCGCTGCCGTATTATAAATAATATAAAATATTTATTGTTAATTTATAGATATCAACAGGATAAATATTAGTAGGTTTAAATAACCACGGGCATTGTTCCTACAAATGTAAATAAAGTTTGTTAGATTACCGTCCACTGACGATAATCACAAGTTACGCTAGACTTGAAAGCCTCTTCCTCTTTCCCTTTTGATTTTGGAAGCAATAAGACATTTTTTCTTATTCAGTCGGTATCTTAGTACCTCAGAGACACATACTGAGAGTTGCTTTGAACTCTTCATGACTTTAACTTCATTTCTCATTTTTCTGTCTATAACGTATCCGTTTAATATATTTATTAATATTGTTTGTTTGTTCCATGTTTTTGTGCCGTTAGTTTTACCCGGATTCACATGAGTCCGCCGATATTGTTTGTGGGACAAATGTATCAGGAGACAATAAATGTTTATTGAACAACGCCTATATCTCGATACAAAAGTGGGTGAGTCCTGCAACAAGTTATAGAAATGACAATATCTTAAATTCTCATTAAACTGGGGAACCAATAATAAGGGAATTATTTTCTTCTGATTCAAACAACTACAAATAAGAATAGTATATAAAAGGGATAATATAAAATCTTAAATTAAGCAATAACATAATGGCCGTTGTATTTATATATATATACAAAAGCAATATCTTGAGTTTCTTTTTAATCTTTTCACCACAAGCAAGGTAATAAAACCCTTAATACGTAAAAGCTTAGTGATTATAAAAGAATGCGAGAAAAAAAAAACATTATTAAGGAGAGAAAACAATAAAAGAACAGGAATTAAGAAAACAGAAGGTAGCGACTGACGTCATTTTTTTAAGATTAAAGTTGACTGAAAAGCATGAAGTCAGAAGAGATTTCCAATAAATTTCCAAGTGATTTCCATTCTCTTTAAGTGTTGGCATAGAGTTTGACCTAACGTTTAATGAATGTAGTCACATCTGTCGAAGAAAAAATCATTAAAAAAGACACACACATTGATAATTAATCATTGACTACTTGCAGCGAATGAAGAAAAGACTTTCTCTATTAGTGGACTAAAAGGTCATATGGAAATTCACAAAAATATTACCTACTGCACAATATTGCTCTTTCTACATAAGAGAACTAGTAGAACAAAAGAGCTTCATTCGCACTGAGAATCAATCGATGAGATTACTCGAAATCGATATGCAGGCATTGCCAATCATATACTAACATACGTAAATACGTCTCTTCGAATAGATTGTTGTACGTATACATAAAATGTGATAGTAGTACGTATACATAAAATGTGAATGAATGTGGTAGTTTAATTTTAATTCAATTTTAGTAGTTTAAACGAATTTGGTAGTTTAAAGATTAGTTAAATAAATAGGAAGTACTATTAAGTGAATCATTAGCGATTTCACTGTTTGTTTAAACTTATCGTAAGTAAACTACAAATAGTTCTTTAGTTCAACTGATGATAACGGTTTTTTTTAATCAGTTCAGTCCAAGCAAGGCCATAATGCCACTAAGACGCAAGGTGACTACTACGAAAATACTTTAGAAGGAACTGGAATCCCAAATTTAAACAAGTGATAACCCTCTACTCCTGTTCAAAATACTGGGGAGGAGTGTGAATTGGGTTATTGCTGAAAGTGTTTTTCAAGCCTTAGATAAGAATAGTGAAACTCGAGCTGTTGTTTTGGATATCTTGAAAGCATTTGACAAAGTTTGGCATGCTGTTTTTCTTCACAAGTTGAAAGGTTATGCAATTTCTGGAGGAATTTTTGATTTGATTTAGTCTTTCGTATCAAATCGCGAAATGAAAGTTGTCTTGAATGGTCACTCTTCTAGATCTTTTGTATTAATGTGAGTGTCCTACGTTGTTCCTAATTTTCATTAATAATCTTCCTGATGTCATCAGTTCTCAACTCGGTATTTATGCTGATGACACAACTATCTAATCCTGTCTTGATAGTAAGTCTGATCAGTTCAATAAGATCAAATTGACAGCTGATCTAAAAAATGACATACAGTCTGTTGTTAACTGGTGCAAAGAAGGGCATATTAATTTTATGGTGTCTCCAGATAATTTTTTGAATGGATTCACTCTTGTCCCCAATTTTCATTAATAACCAGGCTTAAGACATCATTCATTTTGTCCCTAATTTTCATGAATGACCATGCTTAAGATATCATTCATTTTGTCCCTAATTTTCATTAATGACCATGCTTAAGACATCATTCATTTTGTCCTTATTTTCATTAATGACCATGCTTAAGACATCATTCATTTTGTCCCTAATTTTCATTAATGACCACGCTTAAGACATAAGTTCTCAACTCGGTATTTATGCTGATGACACAATCGTTATTCTTGAGAGTAAGTTTCATGAGTTCGATAAGGTCAAATTGGCAGCCGATCTAAAAAAAAAAAAAAAAACCTACAGTTCAATTTCGTAAACCAATCGATAAAATATTAAAAAAAAAACTTAAAGAAAAGATATTAAAAAAATAACAGTGTATTTTTTTATTAAATAAGTTTTTGCTATTTTAATGTTTAAACTGTTTTTAAAATAGAGTATTTTGTATGTTAAATAATAAAACTTAATTTTTCAAAAAAAATTAATGAAAATTCATTGTGTTAAGCAACGACACTTTGTACCCACTTAACTGTTTGCAATTCCCCAAAAATTTGTTTCCGATCGGTCAATGTATGGTTATTTTAGAGGCTGTGACGGGTGAACAGACAGACGGAAGTCACAATATTTTTTATATAGATTCTTTCACATTCAGTAAACTCTTGTGTCTTAGTGACTTCATTGCTTTGCTTGCGGTAAAATGTTAAAAGTAAATAAATAAATGTAAGAGATAAAAATTTCATTAAAAATTGTGTTGCAGCATACCTATAATGGGTATGCCCCCATTCACATAAATACAGTAGTAAATACTGTATGTTGGTCTACAGTTGGAGATTCGTCACCAGCTGTGATGGTCAAACTCTCTGACTGCGGACAGAGGGGATCCTCAAACAAGGCTATGTCGAAAGGCACATTCTCGTCTCGGAAAACAGCTATCCGACCCTGTTTTATACGGGGTCTACGGGGAAATTTTGGTCGAGCATACGTGCTCGGATACCCCACATTAAATTCGGCCTTGTGCCACATCTGCCCGCGTGGGACGGTTGGTAGATATCCTGCAGTTGGAGATTCATTGTGGAATTCACTTGACTCACTTCTAGCAGTTGACTACTTCTTCTACGCGCCGCTGGCGAATCTTATATGTGTTGTTCTTGTCCTAAGTATTATCATTCATTACTAACCTTCGTTTGATTATTCTATTCAGTAACCTTCCCTAGTTTACAACAAAATGAATATGAGAAAAATGGGCTATATAAATCAATCGGGATCATTGTCTGAAATACAATGAGCGCGCAATGTGGATCAAAAGTGGAAAATAAGATTAGGTTAAGTGTTTATAGAAAGCAACGAAGATCATTGTCACTTGAACTTTTTTTCTTAATTGTAGAGAAATATTGCAATGAAAAGAGGAAATTGTCGAGGTAATTTAACAGATATTTTCTCCAAATAAGAAATAGAAATAAAGAATAGATTATACGGGATTAAATGGAAAAGTAATTTAAGATAATAACAGAGAAGATAAAAATGTAAGCTATAATGTGTGTTACAATCCCGTTCAGATTAAAGCGGAATACTTAATATGAAATTATGACAAGTGACAAACACTCATTGCTAATGATTAGCGCTTGATGTTTAATTTGGGTCAAGACTTACGACTAGGATTAACTAAAAGTTGACCCGCATTTAAATTCATTAATCGTTAAAGATTATCATGATTAAGTAGATATAACCAACTTTAAAATATTTATTTTATTTTTTGTATAATGAATATCAAGAAAACAAGAATACCACAAAACAAAATAAATTCATGTTGTTCTGCTTTAAGTCTTTTTTCCTTTGATCTTTGATAAAACGTAAAAATGAAGTAATCCAAATATAATGAAAAATATGCAGTCATAAATTGCATGCATACAGAGTCGTACACATGTCTTAGAGAGAGAGAGAGAGAGAGAGAGAGAGAGAGAGGGGGGGTAGAGGAGGGAGAAAGAGGGGGATATAATACAATACATAGGAAGGGGTACAGAATTTTATTAAAAGTATATTGATTAGCAATATTTTATGCAAGTGGAGGACAATTAAGACATAGTCACAAATTTTTTAAATTTAAAAGGCGAAATATCTTGCAATTCGAGAACGGAAAAATGACACTGATATGCTTTTGATCATTCTCCGTTAATAGTTTTTTTTTTTAAATCAATTCGCCCCAAACAAGTCAATAATGCCACTATGACTACTGGGAGTGAAAGAGAATGGGAAGATATTAGAAGGAAACGAAAACCCAAACTTAAACAGGAAGCAAGGGATAAACCTCTACTCCTGTTCAAAAGACCGGTGAGGAATGTGAATCGGGCGATAGGCGAACCCATCTGCTCCTATTGAGAGGAAAAATTAATAAATAGTATATAATAAAATTTCAGAGTTTAGGCGGATACGTTAGAAATGCAGACTTTAAAGAGCATCAGAAATCCAGTCTGAAACAGGAAACAATAGATAAACCTTTACTCCCATTCAAAAGATCGGTGAGGAATGTGAACCGGGCGATAGGCGAACCTATCTACTCCTATTGAAAGGGAAAATAAATAATATATAATAAAATTTCAGAGTTTAGAGGGAGACGTTAGAAGACGTTAAGAGTATGGAGTTGAAGTAAACTTCTGAAGGAATCGGAAACTCAGTCCTATTCAGGAAACAAAGAATAAACCTATATTCTCGTTCAAAGGACCGTGAGATATGTGAACCGGACGATAGGCGAACCTGTCTGCTCCTATTGAGAGGAAAAATATATAAATAGTATATAATAAAATTTCAGAGTTTAGGCGGATACCTTCGAAGTACAAAGTTGAAGTAGACTTTAAAAGGGACTGGAAACCAAATCTTAAACAGAAAACAAAGGATAAACCTCTACTCCTGTTCAACATATCGGGAAGGAATGCAAGACAAGTTACAGAAGTATTTTTAAAAACGATATTGAATCCTGTTATTAAGATCACACTTCCGTGTTACTTTTAATATAGTATATAGTTTTAATGTCACTTAAACATGAACAGAATTAACTTTTTTTTTACCAAGAAATGTTGAAAAAAAGGGCCCATTTAATTTTTCTTAATTTATATAATTGATTTAAATGATCGAATACAAATTTAATCAGAGAAATACTTTCTTCTATTTTCATTGATATAATCCCAATGATTTAATTGTCTCAGGAATAAATTGTTTGGGTTTCAAGAAAAAAGCTAAATATTTATATAATTTTTAGCTTCTTCATAAGTGGTATATTGTTTCTCATCAGGAAATGCTGCAAAGATCTGAAAAGATGATTACCTGATGGAATAAAGTTGGAGAAATAAATGGATGAGGTAAAAACAAAGAAACAAAACTTTTCCCTGTGTGTATTTTACAACGTGGGCTCATGTGTTGCTATGCATAAGAGTCTTTAAAAATGATCAGTAAAACTTGCTTTTTTGACAAAAAACATTTTTTTTTATTTTGTTGTAAAGATCTGAAAAGATAATTACCTGATGCAATAAAGTTGGAGAAATAAATGGATGAGGTAAAACAAAAAAAAAAAAACAAAATCAGAGACAAAACCTGTTCATCTATGCGTTTTATAACACGTGCTCTTGTGTTACCATGCACAACATGATCTTTCAAAACGATCAGTAAAACTTGTTTTTTTCCCCACAAACACTGCTTTAATGCTTCCAATTGATGGCAATATCTTTCAGAATTGACTTTCTCATGATAACTCTATTATAGATGACAGTCTTTATATCCCACTAAATACAGAGAATTACATTATGAGGGTGGAATCCTGTACATATACAGGTATATGCTTTTCCTTGGGTGGTAACAACAATTTTTTAATGAATATGATAAAATACCCGCTTTCATCATTGGTGATGATCTTTTACGGAAATGGTTCGCTGGCGTCGATTGGCATTAAAAAACAATGAGACGTTGACTCTCTGATTAATTTGAGACCCAGTCACTTCATATGAAACCAATTAGTCAAGGTTTGATACAAAAAACAATGAGACGTTGACTCTCTGATTAATTTGAGACCCAGTCATTTCATATGTAACCAATTAGCCAAGGTTTGATACAAAAAACAATGAGACTTGATTCTGTGATTAATTTGAGACCCAGTCACTTCATAAGCAACTGAATATGTTAGCTCTATCACAGATATTGAGCACTTTCCAGTAAGTGCCGTGCATATATATATATATATATATATATATATATATATATATATATATATATATATATATATATATATATGTGTGTGTGTGTGTGTGTGTGTGTGTTCTATGATATTTGTTCCTTTGGAAAAAGATTACGGTCAGCTGGTGGACTGAACGAACATGCAAACTGTCACAAAATTAAACCTACTGACAACAAAATGCATGTATCATATCTGCCAACTATGTACCAGGTATTTTAAAGAGCTATATCCATTCAAAGTACAATTAAGTTTTACAATGATATCTAGTGATGCTCATGATAACGAGATGGTAGCCATCTTGGAGATATTAGCGTCAATGCATTTTATTTTTCGATCAAGTGATAGTTTAGAGACAGTACTCTGTTGTATGTAATGTGAAAATGTAGTCTTATCTTAGATAATATTTTCTGGCTATTTCATACATTTTATGATGAAAAGAAGCCAGACATTCATTAGGATTCATCTCGAATAAGTTGCTTTTGCGAACTGTCAGTTTGATAGGTTATGTAATAATCGATTTGATGAGGATATTTAATAATCGATGTGATTAAGATATTTAATAATCGATTTGGTAATGCATTTAATAATCGATATGATGAGGATATCGTATATCCATTATTGAATTGATTCGGATATATCTCTACTACCTCTCATTTCTTTTCTTTTTCCATTTTTATTTGGCTATGCCTCGTTTTGGGTTGTCGATATTATTGACCTAATCTATTTCAGTATTTTTCTTTTCTTCATTGGTGAATTTTATAACCTTGTAATTTACAGTTAAAAATAAAAGCCATAATTTCAACTCCTATGATCAGATTATCCAAGAATTTGTCATTTTTTTATAATCTGACTATGCCAGTTCAGTTGGTATGTGAAGTGATGGGGAAAGACCTCTCGGATAATTTGATACACACGGGGCATATTGAAAGCAAGAGCATCCTTCCTAACGAGCTTGCTTGCGCAAATGGATGGCAGTATAGTGGTGGGAAGTACAGTAAAAACGCAAATATTACTCGTAGCTACAAAAGATAGGAAACTGAGCAGAGCCATAATCGGCCACATCCTGAAAGGACATGGCACATGAAACAAGATTATATTCATATCTATCTATCTATCTATCTATCTATCTATCTATCTATCTATCTATCTATCTATCTGGCACTTTATCTCGTATCCAAGAATTTAATTTCTTCTTTGCTGATTGCTTCCTTTAAGATGGGTTGATGACTAAATTTGTCGCCAACGTGGAGATTCAGGACTAGAAGCTTCCTGTTTCCCAAAAGCCCGCTGTCGTCATCGATTCCCTATCACCGCTGGAAGTGAAAGAAAATCAGAGTAGAAAAGAAAATGCTGATGGTGTGAATTCGTTTCATATTTATATTAAATTATATATATATATATATATATATATATATATATATATATATATATATAGCTAAGAGCACTAGAATATGCAACTCGGATAATTTACACGAAGAAGAGAAATACATTGAATATATATATATATATATATATATATATATATATATATATATTTCTGTTTATACGTTATTTTGTTAATAGATACAATTTATTTAAATAAATGCTCTAATTTTCAAATAAACAATATAGATTACATTTACCGGCCTGAAGGTGCGTTTCATGAACAGATATGATTGTTCGGGAAAGATCGTCGAAGATTTGGTGTTTATAAGAAGTAATTTTGACATTCCTAACCAGACGATTCTTTGTAGCTGCGTAGTATATCACGTCAGATCAATTGATGTTTTCGTATTTGGCACAGATTCGATTCCTGTCGGACAACGCATATTTTCTATGAAAATGCTTGAACATTTAAGCCGGTAATTATAATTAATACTGCTTATTTAAGAAACAGAGCATTTACTTAAATAAATTGTATCTATCAAAAATTAAACAGAAAATATATTAAATAATTTTCGGACAATCCATAATACATACATACATACACACACACACACACACACACACACACACACACACACACACACACACACACACACACACACACATATATATATATATATATATATATATATATATATATATATATATATATATAGATAGATAGATAGATAGATAGATAGATAGATAGATAGATATAACTAACCATGTCTGTTCATTTACAAGCCAATACACCTAAGGTTTTTCCGGACGAGTATAATTACTTATATTTATAAGATTATATATATATATATATATATATATATATATATATATATATATATATATATATATATGTGTGTGTGTGTGTGTGTGTGTGTATTCTTTTTATACGTTATTTTTATAGGTATAATTTATTTAAGTAAATAACTTTGTTAATCAGACTTTTCTTTGTGGCTGAATGGTCAACAGCACGTCAGGTCAAGTACGAAATTTCTCGAACATCCAGGTAAATGTATTTAATACTGTTTAAGTAAAAAAACAGAGCATTTACTTAAATTATATCTGTTAAGGATATAACGCATGAACAGAAAATATATTAAAACAATTGTCGGAGTTAATTTATTTCATGATATATATATATATATATATATATATATATGATAATAAAAATAAAATGATTTTATTTATTTTAGAAAAAATGGAAACAAAAAGGACACATACTTAATATCAGAAAAAGATAGTTGTGATAATAATAATAAGGAAAGAGGGCTTGGAAAATTTGGCACTCACAAGACATTAAAAGTAAAAGAAACAGATGAAAACAGCGCATAACCTCCCTAACGAACTTGTATAGTTTATAGATAGAAAAACGACAAAATTTACTAATGGTTATAAAACACAGGAAATTGTGAAGAGCCATGATCGCCAACGTCTTGAAGGGGTAGGCACGTAGAAGAAGAATTTATTTTATAGGTCATACACATGGCTACACCATTTCACTAGATTTTCTCTCTCTCTTTTGTATATATATATATATATATATATATATATATATATATATATATATATATATATATATATATATATAAAAATATAAATAAAATACTTAAATAAATATTAGTGTTTAAGCCTTTTTTATTATATCCTTACTCTGTCCTAGACATTGAGTTCTACCTGGATTCTTCCTCTTGGATTTTTTTTTCTAAAATATACATGTATGGGTATTTATATAATTTGCATATGTATGTATATTTTCCACTAATATTATCTATCTATCTATCTATCTATCTATCTATCTATCTATCTATCTATCTATCTATCTATCTCTCTCTCTCTCTCTCTCTCTATATATATATATATATATATATATATATATAACCGGATTTAGGCCTTAAAAGGACCCTGGGCTAATAGAATATGGGCCCCCTTCATTACGTATGTTTGTCTTTCCACCCTTGTCGATAAAAAAGACATATTTTTAGGTGATATTTTTTTAGTGTAAAACATGAAACACTGCAACTTAAGTTTTTAATGATTTTGGAACTCATCCATTTTATTTCATTAGCAACTATATAATATTTTTTATCCAAACTTTACATCTTTTCAAAGTGCCCCATCGACACTTTAACTAGAGGGGCCCAAAAATTGTTTCAAATTATCTCAAAGGAGTCCCATTAAATCTGAAAATTTCCCCCATTCTTTTAACTTCATTTTTTTTTTTAGTTTTATCAGAGGCACAAGAAGACTATAGGGGACTGCTGCCCATATTAGGCTATATGTAAATCTGGTACTGTAAGTTAAATAAATGTAAATATAAAATAGTGAAACGTTGTAGTATGAGGATAATAGTAAATTTAGTATCAAAATAATTTTCCTATATTAGCGGCCTCTCTGAATGTTTTGCTCATCTCAATATATTCACACGCAAATGTTATATGTTCGCAATATAACATAAGTTAAAATGACTATAAATATACCTTTTATCCACCAGAACACTATCATATAACAGTAATACCCACCAAGGCTGGTGTAAGGTTTTCATGCCCTCATCATGAATATATTACATCTCAATTTTTATAAAGTAGCATTCATATAAAATACAAATTTTATTGTAACCTAATTATGTACAATAATGGATCATATGCAGTATCGATGAACAATAGTAGAAAAATTGAAAATAAATATTTATTTATTGTACATTGTACAATTATGGCACAAGGCCGAAAAGGGGAAGGTTGGAGGCTGGTCTTCACTATCTATCTTATCCCTAGCTAATCGGATTCACAACCCATTCACTCGTTACAATTTCCTCATTCAGCATAAAAACTCACCCATCGCCAATCAGTCCTCCATATGCACCATAATACCCCCCCCGGGAGGGGGTGGGTTAATAACGCATCCCAATGAGATGATAAATATTATTTACAATTTATATATACAATTCGGATAAATGATCATGAAAGGAGAGAAGTGAACCCCCAAAAACAAACTAAATATCGAAACAAAGCAAAATTAAACATAACTGATGCTAGTTAGTAGGACCCGTCCAACCCTTCGAAAAAGAGAAGCCGCTGTATTCTGCACTTTGACAAAATCAAAATAGTTGTTCTAGTTTGTTCTAGACTGTTCTGTAGTTCTCCTTTTTTTATTTTACGTTTATTTTCTTTATCGTATTTTTTGGTTTCTACTTTTTTTTTTATTTTAATTTATTTTAGGTTTATTTTCCTTTCCCATATTGAAAATAAATTTATCTAACTAAATATAAATTAGAGACATGTAATAATAGATCAATCCATTTTAAATAAATCAACATTGTCTTGCGGAAATCTTTAGCACCAAGTTTAGATTTTTTTTTTAAAAAAGTTGAATTAATTTTAACATGTTCAACATTATGGATTAAAAAATAGTTAATTTTATATTGAGTGTTTTTTTCAAAATTTAGCATGAGCAAAACAAATTCTCGGATTTTGAACTATTAAAAAAAGATTTCAGAATGACGTCAAAATCTGCGAAAATTTTCCATCCCTTTAAATATCAATTGTACTTAGTTTAATTTGTAACGTAAAAATGTAAGTAGAAAAAAAAGAAATGTTAATAAGATAGCTTGTCACAAAGCACTGCCCGGGATACCCATTTAGGCTCCCCTCAGTAGAAGGTTTGGAGATAGTACGCGCCGGCCATGATACACATATTCACCTACATATATACCTTCCACAAATTATATGTAGTAATTATAATATAAGTGTACACACGCGTACAGAGCAAAATGTAGGAATATTCTCAAATCCCAATGTAAAACTGGACATTCTCCTCAAAAATGAGGAAGAGACTTGAAGCAACAGAAAGATTCTGAGGATATCATAGTCTGAATATGTGAACAACGATGAGGTTTTATAATTAAAACAAAAGGAAACTTATACTTAACATCAGAGGCAGTTGAAATTTCTGGGGTACGTAATGAGGAAGGAGGGCTTGGAAAATCTGATACTCACAGGACATATTGAGAGAGACAGAGAAAAGCAGCGCGTAACATACTTGATGGGTTTGAGAAAATAAATGGCAGAACAGGGTTTGGGAGAAATAGTAAAAATACAAAATTTATTAAGAGCTACAGGGGACAGGAAGATGTGGAGAACCATGGTCGCCTACATCCCGAAGGGACATGGTACATAAAAGAAGAAGCTAATTTCTATGTACGTATTCTTCATAGTTTTTTTAGAAGCATAAACAAGAAAATTATTGACATATTTGTTCATTCATTTTTATCCCTTCATTCATACTCATCAACCTTGCATAACGTTTCTTGCATTTGCCCTTCAACTAGTCACAAGTTAGACATTCCATACAATGATTTGACCTGCCCATGACCTTAACAGATATTTTCCCTCACAGCGACCTGAAAATGAAAATAACTCATTCTGGTTTGAGAGCTGAACGAGTCATTTGATATGAGTCAGTCAGTCAGTCAAAGTTAAAGGAAATATGTGCAACTGTTAGGTCATCAGAAATTGTATCTATTCTAATTCCATCCTTTTCAACCACCCCCGCCTTTTGCTTGTCCCCCCCAACTTCTCACAATTCTCTCTTTTTCGATTGTTAATTTTTCGCCTTGTATGATTACAAGTACAATTACTATTTCAAAGATATCCACCTTACTACTACTGCTAACACAACCATCACTACTCTTTCTCTAGTCAATACATTCTCACTACTATCAGCCATCACTACACTTAAGTCAATACATTATCACTACTAACAATTCATCAATAACATCTTCATTTCATTATCGTCCTTGCAATATCTGTTGCCAGTATTTTTTGTTTTTGAGTATAATGTTATTTTTTTACAAAAATATTGCAGTTTGATCAGTAGGTGTTACTGTTAATAATGAAGTAGAAATTGATTATTTACAATTATGGAGGGGTACTGAAGAGTTCTCAGCCCGACCAAAAGTCATTTCTTAAATTCTGCCGTTTGATCAGAAGTGGGTCAGGCTGAGGAATTTTCCCTATTCATTCATATTATTACAATCAATCAATATTTCAGCCTTAACACTAAGATCATATTCTTCTTCTTCTTCTTCTTCTTCTTCTTCTTCTTATTATTATTATTATTATTATTATTATTATTATTAGTAGTAGTAGTAGTAGTAGTATATTTATAGCTATTAATGAATAAAACTCATTACCAATATAGTGATACTTAAAGTAGTACATTTAATATTTTCATATACTTACTTGTATAAGATATTTCTTAATCCATATACATTAATTTCTTCTTAATTGACACATTTACTATTTTAATTAGCAAACTTAGAGGTAATTTGCTCCGATTAACAATGATAAATTAATATATACTAATTGCTACTGTATGACTTGAAAAACGCATACATTTTATTATGAATCGGTTTTTGTAAGAACCATACTGAAAATACCGAATGATTTCTTGAACTTTTTTCGATTTGATTTAAAAGAATAGAGAAATTTTCAAGAGCATGAAAATTACATGAAAACTAAAAATTAACCATTTGCCTGAACTGGTAATTTTCATGGTTATTAATTTTATCATCGTAATTGCATTCTAAACTCACAATTAATGTGTAGAAATTTATTAATACGTTTACACTAGTAATAAATACTGGTTTCGTAGGAATATACTATTACTCACAATGTACAGGGTGTGGCAGAAATACCTCCCACATAATGACATTAGCTACCCGAAGACACCATTCTCACTTATGTGGGAGGTATTTTTGTCACATGTTACTATTGGGCATAAAGTGAGGGATCGGTTTTCTATTGTTATTAAGTAATAAACTAACCCCTTTAAAATACGTTCTACAAATTGTAAGACAGCTAAATGAAGACACTATTGCCACTAATGTCTTAGCCTTATGTGGGAGGTATTTTTGTCACACCCCATATGTTCCTTATCTGTCTATATTTCTGAGATGAGGTATTATGTACATTATTTACATTATTCGGACTATTGTCCTCATCTTTGTTGTCATATTTATTACAACGTTTCGGCCGTTGTACGCTCCGGCCTTCTTCAGGTGGTTGGAATGTCGAACTGAACCCTTTATTTCGCAAGTCGAACTGAACCCTTTATATATATATATATATATATATATATATAAAGGGTTCAGTTCGACCTACGAAATATGAACCCTTTATTTCTCGACCTGCGAAATATGAACCCTTTATATATATATATATATATATATATATATATATATATATATATATATATATATATATATATATATATATATATATATATGTGTGTGTGTGTGTGTGTGTGTGTGTATGCGTTGTGGTGTAATGGATATCGCTTTTGAATTGGAAATTGGTGACCCGAGTTCGAATTCCAGGTTCACTTACGCACAAATACCCTTGGGAAAGGTATGAATTCTTGAATACTGGGTTCTTTAGCCTTGGTTAGCAACCAGTCTACTGCAGAAAGAAATGGCAATATACTTCGGGGAAAAATCTGCATCGTCAGTCATGTATCGTAAGATGAATGATTGCCCAAACGGGTATCACGTATGGCACATAACTGACTGACACAGCCCTGAAAAATGAAACGAAAAATAAAATGCTGTCGTTAACTGTATTATTTTGCTTTCAAGTTCCACCTTAATCTACGTATCACAAAAAAAAGAAAAAAAGAAAAGAATAAGCGATACCTAAGGTTTAAAATGCATTAAAAAAACTTTCTTGAAGGTTTTAACTTTAGTTCCAAGCTAATAGATTAAATTTACTATTCCCAATAAGCAAAATACTTCGATGTATTTCAAAGCGAATGTTAACTGATTGGAATATTTTTTAGATCGTTAAAATTGTCCATATTAACAAATCTGTCAACACAACATAATTATCTTTATTAAAAAAAACGTTCAAAAATAGAATATATATTTTTCTGAATCGTCATTTGCGGAATATTAGCTGATTTAAAGTTTAATTAATCTGATGCTAAATTACGTACTTTTAGTTTAAAATATCGCAGGAAAGATTTTTTTTTAACACGTAGGTGGGTGGTTTTATGAGGTGTTGATAGATTTATTGATCACTTAGCCTTTGGCATTTTCAAGTAAAGGAGCCAGTCAGTCAGTTATGTGATACACGCTTAGGCGATCTTGTATCTTTCGATACATGACTGACGAGGTAAATTTTTCCCCGCAGTAGGTTGCCATTTCTTTCTGGGGGAGAAGAATAAGATTCATACCTTTTTCAAGGGTCAGTCAATCAGTTATGTGCCATGCGTGATACACGCTTAGGCGATCATGTATCTTTCGATAAATGACTGACGAGGCAGATTTTTTCCCGCAGCAGGTTGCCATTTCTTTTAGCTGGGGGAGAAGAAGAAGAGGATTCAGACCTTTCTTAAGGGTATTAGCACGTAAGTGAATGTGATGGAATCGACAGGAATACAAACTTTCCACACTTGACAAATACAATGTTAACGCGTTTTTTATATACTTTTTTTTTTTTTAACTATGCAGTAATCTTAAAAATTAAGGAAAATATTCGAAGTAATCTAATATATTTTGTACTTTGGCTTTATTATCTTACTAATGAGGAAATGCTACAAAATTACCAATAAATTTTAAATTTACTATAGTTATAACTCTTATTTTAATTAGTGTCGCGTATAGACATACTTATTTTCAAAAAATTATTACATTTATATACTACACAAAAATTCAAAATAATTTTTAAAATATTAGGTATCTGTAGTAAGCTTTTCAATTTATGATTAATAACTTTAGTTTTTACTCAATAACAATATTACTCAATCGCGACAGAAATTTTAAAAATTAAAATTTTATAAATTGTTATAATTAAAATAAAACGAGAACAATTATTGTAAAAATTAATTATTTGCATCTACTATCACATGAGAACTAGCCATAAGAATATTGCGACGGAGACGTTTGTGTCTACCATCAAATGAGTGCTATATAGAATAGCCTTAAGGGAACTGCCATGAAGATGTTTGTGTCTACCATCAAATGAGTGCTATATAGAATAGCCTTAAGGGTATTGCCATGAAGACGTTTGTGTCTACCATTAAATGAGTGCTATATAGAATAGCCTTAAGTGTACTGCCATGAAGACGTTTGTGTCTACAATCAAATGAGTGCGAGATAGAACAGCCTTAAGGGTACTGCCATGAAGACATTTGTGTCTACCATCAAATGAGTGCTATATAGAATAGCCTTAAGGGTACTGGCATGAAGACGTTTGTGTCTACCATCAAATGAGTGCTATATAGAATAGCCTTAAGGGTACTGCCATGAAGACGTTTGTGTCTACCATCAAATGAGTGCTATATAGAATAGCCTTAAGGGTACTGCCATGAAGACGTTTGTGTCTACCATCAAATGAGTGCTATATAGAATAGCCTTAAGGGTACTGACATGAAGACGTTTGTGTCTACCATCAAATGAGTGCTATATAGAATAGCCTTAAGGGTACTGCCATGAAGACGTTTGTGTCTACCATCAAATGAGTGCTATATAGAATAGCCTTAAGGGTACTGACATGAAGACGTTTGTGTCTACCATCAAATGAGTGCTATATAGAATAGCCTTAAGGGTACTGCCATGAAGACATTTGTGTCTACCATCAAATGAGTGCTATATAGAATAGCCTTAAGGGTACTGGCATGAAGACGTTTGTGTCTACCATCAAATGAGTGCTATATAGAATAGCCTTAAGGGTACTGCCATGAAGAAGTTTGTGTCTACCATCAAATGAGTGCTATATAGAATAGCCTTAAGGGAACTGCCATGAAGACGTTTGTGTCTACCATCAAATGAGTGCTATATAGAATAGCCTTAAGGGTATTGCCATGAAGACGTTTGTGTCTACCATCAAATGAGTGCTATATAGAATAGCCTTAAGGGTACTGCCATGAAGAAGTTTGTGTCTACCATCAAATGAGCGCGAGATAGAATAGCCTTAAGGGTACTGCCATGAAGACCTTTGCGTCTACCATCAAATGAGTGCTATATAGAATAGCCTTAAGGGTACTGCCATGAAGACGTTTGCATCTACCATCAAATGAGTGCTATATAGAATAGCCTTAAGGGTACTGCCATGAAGACGTTTGCATCTACCATCAAATGAGTGCTATATAGAATAGCCTTAAGGGTACTGCCATGAAGACGTTTGCGTCTACCATCAAATGAGTGCTACATAGAATAGCCTTAAAGGTACTGCCATGAAGACGTTTGTGTTCTACCATCAAATGAGGGCTATATAGAATAGCCTTAAAAATACTGCCATGAAGACGTTTGCGTCTACCATCAAATGAGTGCTACATAGAATAGCCTTAAGGGTACTGCCATGAAGACGTTTGTGTCTACCATCAAATGAGTGCTCTATAGAATAGCCTTAAGGGTACTGCCATGAAGACGTTTGTGTCTACCATCAAATGAGTACTATATAGAATAGCCTTAAGGGTACTGCCATGAAGACGTTTGTGTCTACCATCAAATGAGTACTATATAGAATAGCCTTAAAGGTACTGCCATGAAGACGTTTGTGCCTACCATCAAATGAGTGCTATATAGAATAGCCTTAAGGGTACTGCCATGAAGACGTTTGTGTCTACCATCAAATGAGTGCTATATAGAATAGCCTTAAGGGTACTGCCATGAAGACGTTTGTGTCTACCATCAATGAGTGCTATATAGAATAGCCTTAAGGGTACTGCGATGAAGACGTTTGTGTCTACCATCAAATGAGTGCTATATAGAATAGCCTTAAGGGTACTGCCATGAAGACGTTTGCATCTACCATCAAATGAGTGTTATATAGAATAGCCTTAAGGGTACTGCCATGAAGACGTTTGCGTCTACCATCAAATGAATGCTATATAGGATAGCCTTAAGGGTTCTGCCATGAAGACGTTTGCGTCTACCATCAAATGAGTGCTATATAGAATAGCCTTAAGGGTACTGCCATGAAGACCTTTGCGTCTACCATCAAATGAATGCTATATAGAATAGCCTTAACGGTACTGCGATGAAGACGTTTGTGTCTACCATCAAATGAGTGCTATATAGAATAGCCATAAGGGTACTGCCATGAAGACGTTTGTGTCTACCATCAAATGAGTGCTATATAGAATAGCCTTAAGGGTACTGCCATGAAGACCTTTGCGTCTACCATCAAATGAGTGCTATATAGAATAGCCTTAAGGGTACTGCCATGAAGACGTTTGCATCTACCATCAAATTAGTGCTATATAGAATAGCCTTAAGGGTACTGCCATGAAGACGTTTGTGTCTACCATCAAATGAGTACGATATAGAATAGCCTTAAAGGTACTGCCATGAAGACGTTTGTGTCTACCATCAATGAGTGCTATATAGAATAGCCTTAAGGGTACTGCCATGAAGACCTTTGCGTCTACCATCAAATGAGTGCTATATAGAATAGCCTTAAGGGTACTGCCATGAAAAGGTTTGAATCTACCATCAAATGAGTGCTATATAGAATAGTCTTAAGTGTACTGCCATGAAGACGTTTGTGTCTACCATCAAATGAGTGCTATATAGAATAGTCTTAAGGGTACTGCCATGAAGACGTTTGTGTCTACCATCAAATGAGTGCTATATAGAATAGCCTTAAGGGTACTGCCATGAAGACCTTTGCGTCTACCATCAAATGAGTGCTATATAGAATAGCCTTAAGGGTACTGCCATGAAGACGTTTGCATCTACCATCAAATGAGTGCTATATAGAATAGCCTTAAGGGTACTGCCATGAAGACGTTTGTGTCTACCATCAAATGAGTACTATATAGAATAGCCTTAAAGGTACTGCCATGAAGACGTTTGTGTCTACCATCAAATGAGTGCTATATAGAATAGCCTTAAGGGTACTGCCATGAAAAGGTTTGAATCTACCATGAAATGAGTGCTATATAGAATAGCCTTAAGGGTACTGCGATGAAAACGTTTGTGTCTACCATCAAATGAGTGCTATATAGAATAGCCTTAAGGGTACTGCGATGAAAACGTTTGTGTCTACCATCAAATGAGCGCGATATAGAATAGCCTTAAGGGTACTGCCATGAAGACGTTTATGTCTACCATCAAATGTGTGCTATATAGAATAACCTTAAGGGTACTGCCATGAAGACGTTTGTGTGTACCATCAAATGCGTGCTATATAGAATAGCCTTAAGGGTACTGCCATGGAGACATTTGCATCTACCATCAAAGAAATGCTGTATAGATTAACCTTAAGTATATTGCGATGAAGACGTTTGCATCTACCATCGCATGAGTGCTATATGAAGTGCCTTAAGGATACTGCCATACAGATACTTATGCCATAACCTAAGACTGGGATAAATAATAGAAAAAATTAACCCGTATAAATTAAAGATCACAAGAAATATGTAATTTGTATCAAAATAGTAAAGAATTGTACTGTTTTATTAGGAAAAATGAGTATTCAGAAAAACTTACACGCCTGGTATAACATGTTAATATGGTATAACAATGAAGGAACACACATTGGAGACGGAAAAGTGCCTCTTATAAATCTTGAGCTAAAAATGTGATCACTCTAACAACAGCGTTAATTAGAGACAGGTAAACTAATATCACAGTAAACTGCGTGAAAAAACTTTCCAAAATCTATATAAAACAGAGTTATTGTAAAATGCTTAAAGTTATTAAAAATCCTATATAAAGAACTCAACCGGTTTTGTCCCCCTCCTTCTCATCCTCATCATCATTGTCGTCGTCAACTCCTTGATCAAGCGTAATCGTTAGATTGTTGTAAAGATGAGCACCTGACCAGTTTCCTCAAGGTATTCTTTGCATGCTAATGTTTGAGATTCTGTAAGTAATCTTCCAGTCCACTCGGTGATATTGTCGGCCCATTTTTTTTACCTCTTTCAGCCTCATCTTTTGCCTAAATTAGAATCTTGTAGCATGACAGTAGAAAGATTGTTGGCTCATGAGACATAGGCATACAATTTCAATTTTCTTTTCTTAACTGTGAATAAAGGATCTTCCAACGTGTCTGTTTCTTGGCTGACTGTATCTCACATTCTGTCACTGCCGAAGCAATTGAAATAAGAGATGTCTAGGATGGTTCTGTAATAAAATGTACTTATTTTTAATGCTTGCTTTCTTAAAATCTAATTCTGCTGTTAATGTTCAGGCGTACGGAAATACTGACAATGCCAAACCACACAATAATCATTGATTTTAGATAGATGTTCTTGTTATAGTGGAACACACCTATTCTATAGTTAATAGACTCTCCCACCTATAATATGTAGGAGTAGTAAGAGTAACGAGGGAGTCGCTCAGTGGGTCGGTCTGAGTTCAGTCTGAAGTCGGACAACCGGCTGACCGGTTGAACTCTCTTCCTTCGGGCGGGGAGGAACCCGAACGAGGCTACGCCGAAGGGCGGATTCTCTTTCGGGGAGGTAAACCAACCCTGTATCCGTTTATACGGGTTCAATGGGCATATTTTTGGCTGAGCCCACGGGCTCGGAGATCCCACGTTAAACCGGCCTTGTGCCACATGATGCCCTCGTGGGGGTTGACTAAATATCCTCAGTGAGTTGGTCAGTAAGTCGATGTCGGACATTAAAGTATCAACCACCACAACTAGATTGCTGCGTCATTAACTATTATTTCAAGTTCCTAACATTTTGTACGTCGAACCTTTTTAGGACCGACTTAGTGAAATACAAGCCTCCACTGTGAAACTACTCTATAACAATATGAAAATTGAACAACTTGTAATAAAAAAAAATTGAAACATTGAACAACAAATGATTGTACACCAAATTTTAAATCCGATTTCATCAGTCGGTGTACGACAAGATTTTCTGTCTACTACATTGTCTAACATCTTCCTTGAAGACATCATACGTGACACCCATGAGAAACATCAGGGCACAGTCATCATCTAAGGTCGCAGCATAACAAATTTTCGATGTAGTTGATCTAGGTGAGAAAGAAAAAGAATTTGTTAATCTAATGAAAAACCTGGACGAAACACTCCAAAGAAATTGCATGGAGATTCATGCCGAAAAAAATACAAAAAAAAAAAAATAATGATGATGATGAACAACGAGAAAGAGCATTTCAGTTAGATAAAAGTCGACCGATGCAAAGTAAAAAAAAGTGATTAATTACCTATTCTACATGGATGATATCAAACTCTTTGCCAAAGATGACAGGAGACTCCATGTCACCCATTTTGTTCCGTCTGTCCTTAATCCCACTTTCACATGAACAGAACAGTAACAAATATGGATACAAATTAAAAAAAAGAGAAAGTGATTAATTACCTATTCTACATGGATGATATCAAACTCTTTACCAAAGATGACAGGAGACTCCCTGTCACCCATTTTGTTCCGTGTGTCCTTAATCACCCTTTGATATGAACTGAACAGTAATAACTATGGATGCAAAGTAAAAAACAAAGTGTTTAATTACCTATTCTACATGGATAGTATCAATCTTTTTACCAAAGACGACAATGAGTTATAGCGTCTCCTCAATACTGTAAAATGTTTCACTGATTATATCGGCATGGATTTCGGATTAGATAAATGTACAAAAGTTACAAACAATGAATGGCAATTACAAAAACATACGCAACAGACGCAGATTTTGTCACAAAGATTAGGGAACTAGAATAAGAAGGAGCTTATAGATATCTAGGAATTAACGAAGGAGATGGAATACAGCATACCCAAAATGAAGAAGAAAAGAATACTACAGGTGTGTGCGTTTGGTGTTAAATAGCGAGTTGAATTCACAAAAGCAGAATATCAGCCATAAACACTTTGGTTAGACCTGTGGTGCAATACAGTTTAAACAACCTTAATTGGACCATAATTGACTTTAAACGAATTGATGTCGAAATGAGGAAGATCCTCACTTGCCAGCACATGCATAATCCTAAGGTCGATGTAAATTGTCTATATGTGCTCAGATCCGAAGGAAGTAGAGGATTAGTTTTACTAGAACTGTCTTACAAAAAACGCAACAATTGGTCTTCAAAGCTACCTGAAAACTACAGAAGATGCAAAGAACATATAAGATATAAGAAACTTTATTCAGTAATAAAGGAAGACAAAAAGGGAATTTTAAGTGAGTGAAGAAGTCCAAATAAACCATAATACACCTATTGTAGCGGCCAAGAATCTAAAAAAGAAAGAAAATACAATGTACCAAATACAACAACGATGGCAAGATAAGCAAAAAAAACAAAAACAAAACAAAACAAAAAACAAAACAAAACAAAAAAAAAACTGGGAGGGCAAGGTGTTGCATGACAAAATACCTCAAATGAACGAAAGAAGTAGATTTGGGCCAACAGAAAACACATCAGTGGCTGAGGAGCACCGTTTGAAAGGTAAGACAGAAGGCCTAATTATTGCAGCCCAGGACCAAAGCCTCGCAACAAGATCCTATTATTGTCACATAGTCAAGGATGGAATTGACCCGAAATGCAGGATCTGCGGAAAATATGAAACTGCCGATCATTTTCTCTCGGGATGTCTGAAACTAGCAAAAAATGAATATACCCACAGACATAACACGGTAGTGACTTATGTGCACAGCTAAATATGCAAGAAGCATAAAATCGAAACCAGTGAGAGATGGATGGTATGAGTACCAACCAGACACAGTTACCTAAAATAACGATGTAATTATCCTCTGGGGACATACCAATTTAAACTGACAGGGAAATAAAAGCCAATAGACCTGATATTATCATAAAGGACAAGAAATTGATGAAGTGTATTCTTATTGACATAGCAGTACCATCTGTGAGAAACACCTCCATAAAAATTATTGAGAAATTGTCCAAATACAAGGACCTGGATATCGAGATTAACAATAGACTGTAGCAATAGTAATCGGAACTCTGGGCCTTGTGAGAAAAGAAATGGACAATTTTATTAACAGTGTCCCAGGTAACATCTACATAAATGATACCCAGAATATCGGCCTACTAGGAACCTCCCATATACTAAGAAAACTGCTATCAATTATATGTCAATTCTCCTAGGACCATAGTTTGAACCTGGCTCTACTGGATACAAAGCAGGAAACATACCGTGCAATAATAATAATAATAATAATAATAATAATAATAATAATAATAATAATAATAATAATGCACAACACATTGTCATTGGCTGCACATAGCTGACACAAAGAAAGAGTACAAAACGACGCCATGACAAAGTATCCCTCAAAATACACAGGGGAAAATATTTGAAGTATTCTTGATTGCACGGAGAGAGGTACGAGCATTTATTACCGTTAGCCGAAACGAGCAAGTGAATGAAGTTCATGTGGTGTACAACCGTCTTATCTGACAAGCATGGAGAACAATAGTCTTCATATAATAAAATTAAAACATACGTAGAAATCATACGTTTCTAGTAGGATTAGGTAGTAGTAACACCATATGGAAATATACACTTTCCTTTTCACTGAGAGAGTGAGAAAAAACTCTCTTCTCTCTCTCTCTTCTCTGTTACACATTTCCTTCCTTCTATTGTTCCTATCCTCAGTAACTGACAGAACCCGGACATAGCTTATGTGAGTCAGTGAACGTCATAAAAAATCAACCAATGACATCACGTCCCGCCAAAAATCAAACGGATGTGTCAGGCCCAATAAGAAGAAGAAGAAGAAGAAAAAACACGTACGCAGTAGAAGAAGAAGTGAGAAATTGGTTTGATGTAGCAGTTCGAGGCGCAAGGGTTGGAGATTCATAGGATGTGAGTTTGACCATACGTACAACTCCAGAAGAAAAAGAAGAAAGGATGAGTTCAACAAATGAATTTCTGTCAACGACCCTGTATGAACTCTCAAATCACAAAAGGACTAATAGCCACCCAGTTTAACCACAGTAACCAAATGGAATCAATAATAAAATAGTACTATAGACAGTAAATTTGACCTTTACTTATGTATTAGCCCAACCTACATCACTATATACCATAAATATACACAGTATTCAGTGCGCACTGTGCATCTCATGTGATGTAAAGGTTAAAATCATTTCAATAAAGTGGAAAAATAGATGTCTTTCATTTGAGACCTTACATTATCAATCAAGCGTCTTGTGGTCATATATGATGCACAAAATATTAGATTAGGCTTTTGGCCAGACGCAGGACCGGCGCTAGACTCTCGCCCTCATCAAACTTTGATACAGGGACCCCCTCAGCACTTTTTAAAAATTACCAAAAATCAGGGAATTATCCAATTTAAATGAAAATTTAAATACATATTCATTAATTATTTACTTTTATAATGTATAAGTTTTTTTTATTTTAAAAAAATCTGAGAAATGTTATTCTTTTTATAATAGCCATCAATATTTTCATGACTAAATTGTATTCGAAAAAATGTTTAAGTCACAATTTTTACATTTCCATAAAGATTAATTGCCGTCACATCTCCGCTAAAAAAAAAAAAAAAAGAAAAAAAGGAAAAGAAAAAGTAGTTTTACATAGATTCCAACACAACACAAACGGGATTGTCTTAAAAAATTATTTTAAAAACAGTATTTCAGTTTTCGGGAAAATTTTTCATTCGTTGAAATTTTTAAACATTTTTATTTTTTAAGCGATCATTTTCTTGATTTTATCTTTCTAGAAATGTAAAAAATAGGGACAAGAAATTTTATTTTAATTACTAGCCGTGGACTTCTGGTTATTATTATTATTATTACAAAAATATCAAAGATCTTCCTTAGTGGATGATCTAGGAATAAAAAATGATATTACTGAGATATATTATCCTCTTAATTGATTTAAAAGAACTCTTCAGAAATAAAATTCCAATAAAAAAAATAAATGCTACTGAAATTAGTACTTCTGCCCAACCACCCTAGTAGACATGGGGCCGCCAGGCTGTTGAGAGGTCTTGGGTAGTAAGCACCGGCCCTGTTGATTATTATAGTTGATGATTGACAATAAGACTCAGGTAGAAAAAAAATAGTTCAAAAAGAAAAAAAATGTTGTTGAAACTAGCCCTTTTGGGGGCTCCACTCTCGTCGGGGGGGGGGGTCCTGCGTAGTATGCACCCCACCGGCCATGCAGATACACGATGTATATTATTAGGTGATGTCTAACAATGTAACGTCAGTTTAAAAATAATTTTTTTAAAATGGCGGATTGCCATAAAACAGTACTGAAAAAAAGGGCAGTGGTCACAACGCCCCTTATCCCCAGTCGGGGGTAGAGGGCGTCAGCTCTGCTCAGACGTCCTTCCTAGTATAGACTCTTTTCTTTAGTGTCCTTAGTTTTACCACTCTATGATGCACGGAAGTGGAAATCAGATGTCCTGTGCATCACATATAATGCGCAGGACAGGCAAAGGGTTAGCTTATTTTTCAGGTCGGCAAAAATCTTGCCCAAAAGAGTAACCATGAATAGATACGTTGCAGTACCTCTGTATAAGAACATCATCAAAGCGGACAGGCGAAAATACATAGGCACCAAGACATGTCAGGACAAATCAGAGAAATATAATAAAACAGCGAAACGGTTTATTCTTTTTGTGGTTGACACACTCAGGACAGTCTCTAGGAATATCTCTACCTTGTAAGACTCCTTGAGGATATTTGATATCGTTGGGAGTGCGCAGTTGACAATGTTTCTTGTTACAGCTCAAGTTCTAAAGAAAATGATGTGTCGCTCAGCTTTCGGTAGGAGCTGAGATATAGTTATGTGCCATGCGTGATACATGCTTAAGCATATATCTTTCGATACATGACTGACGAGGCAGATTTTTCCCGCAGTAGGTTGCCATTTCTTTCTGCGGTAGACCAGTTGCCATTCAAGGCTATAGAACCCGGTGTGTCCCGCTATTTACCCATAGCTTGTGCGGGGAGGAGAAGAGGATTTATACCTTTCCCAATGGTATTAGCACATAAGTGAATGTAATGGATTCGACTGGAATTCGAACTCGGTTCTCCGATTCCTCAATGCAAGCCGCTATTTAGGAATATTATTTATAAAAAAAAAAGATAACAGAAAATGGCAACATTGATTACCTCTCTTGCCTAATATCCTCTGTTATGTGCCATGCGTGATACGTGCAAGTTTTATCTGAATGGGATTGAAGGCTGTCTTTTATTTTTTTTATAGGTACCTTCATTAGATCGCTAAAAAGAGTATAGCATGACGAAAAATACGCCAAACTTGACAAAAACCAAACTTTATCGTCTAAATGTTTATTTTATTATTAAGAGGAAAGATCAAAGTATTTTGACTGTATTTTTTACATTTTTTAATCGTTCCTAGCAGGTCCAAAATTTTCGTTAAAAATCTTGTTTTTTTTTTTTGAGTCAGCAAAATTGACAGATAATCAATAATGTCAACCATTTTTCCATTTTATAAAAAAAAAATGAAAATCTTAGTTTGAAATTCTTTTAAAAATCAATTATAATTTTTTCAAAACTTATTTTAAGAAAATCAGAAATTATAATGTTTATTTAAAATGTTTTTAACCAAGCTTAACTTAGTTTCTGCGCCGAAAAGATGTAGTTTGAAAATAAAACAAAGCAGGTCATAACATTTTGCGTCACTTGACAGGTGACGAAAGACATTGATAGCTTACGTGAGGTTAATTCATTCTACGGAA
>CAHIKZ030000728.1:952500-1097500 GCA_903632075.3 Acanthosepion pharaonis | reverse complement strand
CTTGGGAGAGTAGTGATTCTGTTAGTTTAGTCAACGTACAAAACAAAATATATCAAGGGTGCTGGGTGCCCGAATTTTCGTGCTTGTGCGACACCTAAACTACGCTTAGAAAATCAATATATATGCAGGGCCAGTGCGTACTACCTCCCTCCCTGACTGGGATGGTGGGGGAAGCCTGATTGGTGACCATGGGCAGTGCTTTGTGACCAGCGCGATCTTATCAACATTTGCTTCTTTTTTTTTCATCTACATTTATATAGGTTACCAATTAAACCTAAGCACAAACTGAAAGGATGAATTTTTTTTCATATTTTGACGTCATTCTGAGAACTTTTTTTGGTCCCAATCGGTGAATTTATTTTGCTCATGCTAAGTCTCGAAAAAACACAATAAAACTAACTATTTTTATCCATAATATCGCACGTATTAAATTCTTCAATTTTTTAACAACAAAAATCTCAAGTTGATGTTAAAAATTGCTGCAAAACATCGTTGGTTTGTTTAAGATGGGATAGTCTATTATGACATATTTCTAATTTGTATTTAGATACATTGTATATATTTTCAATTTTTCTAGTTGATTGTTCACCTATATTGTATATTATCCATTACTGCGCATAATTAGGTTACAATAAAATTTGTATTTTATATGAATACTACCTTATGAAAATTGAGTGGGGATCCTGTATCATAGATTCGGTTGGAACGAGACCCTTGTACCGACACTAAAGTGTAGGGGAAAAAACAACGAAAAGGACAAATAATCACGTTATCCTACACGTACGCACATCCGCGCAGACATGCACATGGGCGAACCCACATACGCACACAGTCACTATAAAAAAATCTTGCCCTAATGATAATTGCATATAAAAAAGATCTAGAAGTATATGCAGTTAATTGATGATACCTCCAAACGAGTGAACGGACAGATCCGTCTACGAAACTCTGGAGTCGGGATGCTGAAGGTAATATGAATCAGCTAAGTGACAGACCTTTTGCTTGTATGAATTCTCCCTCTCTCACTTTTTCTATATATTCTAAAGAAATAATGGATTTTTACTTATTAATCCAATAGATTTTTTAATCACTTTAAACATTATTTTTAGTGGATACTCATATTTGAGTAGATGGTTCGTGTACTTATTAAACAGTATATTTATTAATTTTCGTATGTCTGCCTGAATGTTCGAGAAGTCATATTAAAGAAAAATATGCGCTCTCCGGCCAAATTCAAACTTGTGCCCCCACCCCGATGAGAGGGAAAATGTCGTTAGATCCGACGTGCCTTAGCCGTCCACGAAGAAAATTTGCCGTTCAAGCAAGTTCTTAACACTACTCATAGATTCCTCGAAATTATCATATCTGCTCAGTTTCGTATCCAGACGTAAACAAAGTAATTTTCTAAAGAAGTAATGGATTTTTTAAATTTATTAATCCAACAGATTTTTGTCACTTTAAATGTTATTTTTAGTGGATACTCATATTTGAGTAGACGTTCTCTTATTTATTAAACATTAAACAGTATATTTATTTTTGTCTATCGGCCTGAATATTCGAGAAATCTTATTAAAAAAATACCCGCCCCAACCCCGGCAGGATTCAAATCCGCGAAACTAAATAAATATGATAATTTTCTTTCTGATTTTCATATTTTCTTTATTAAAGTCTCTCGAATACAGGCTAGTATATGTCATTCACACTGCCTAAAAAAGACAGGACGCCCCCTCAAAAATGGTTATCCACAAAATAACGTTTGGAGTAGCATGAAGTATCTCTCTCTCTATATATATATATCTATCTAATTCTGCTCATTATCTGTCTATCTGACCGTCTGTCTTTATCTATCTATCTATCTATCTATCTATCTATCTATCTATCTATCTATCTATCTATCTATCTAATTCTGTTCATTATCTAATTCTTTTCATTATCTCTCTCCCTCTCTCTCCCTCTCTCTCTCTCTCTCTATCTATCTATCTGTCTATCTAATTCTGCTCATTATCTATCTATCTATCTATCTATCTATCTATCTATCTATCTAATTCTGTTCATTATCTAATTCTGTTCATTATCTCTCTCTCTCTCTCTCTCTCTCTCTATCTATCTATCTAATTCTGTTCATTATCTAATTCTATTCATTATCTCTCTCTCTCTCTATCTATCTATCTAATTCTGTTCATTATCTATCTATCTATCTATCTATCTATCTATCTATCTATCTAATTCTGTTCATTATCTAATTCTATTCATTATCTCTCTCTTTCTCTCTCTCTGTATCTATCTATCTATCTATCTATTTAATTCTGCTCATTATCTGTCTTTCTGACTGTATCTATCTATCTATCTATCTATCTATCTATCTATCTATCTAATTCTAATTCATTATCTAATTCTGTTCATTATCTCTCTCTTTCTCTCTCTCTATCTATCTATCTATCTATCTATCTATCTATCTATCTATCTATCTATCTATCTATCTATCTAATTCTGTTCATTATCTATCTATCTATCTATCTATCTATCTGTAACAAGAGTACAAATCAAAACACTGAGCACACATTCTGATAACGGAATTAACCGATTTACAAGCGAACTTGGCGAAATGTTGAGAAAAATTATAAACTGAAAGGGCAAAGCTTTCAACATTAAAATAACTGTAACAAGGAAAATGTTACCTTTACTCTGTTGTTTACCTACTAAGCTTAGCTTAGTTTTGGCACAAAGTCATATAGTACCTAATAAGGATCATTAGGAACGTTCTGCATGTCACTTTACTTTGTATCGACGTTCATTGAAAAGTATTTTTAAACTCAGACTGAGGTCCTCCATTTTGAAACTGATTTAAAGAATTAAGTAATTAGGAATGGTTACGGATAAAATATAAAAAAACATCAATATTGTTGTGGTAAAATAACATAGTTATATGAAAAAGACGTCATTGTTCCGTTGTTCGTGTCTATGTTATTTATAAGTCACAAAGACCACTTCAGATCTCTCATTAAATTTAGATTTTTTTTACTAATCTTTATGAACACTGAACGAAAAGATATCCCTGTTTTGTTCATAGTGGTCTATATTTGGACAGTAAATTACAAGGACTACTGAAACGTTATCGAATCAAACAAGAAACTCTTGAAAAAAATAATACTTAGTCAACTTTTTGAGAGTTAGTTGGCCCAGCTCTTACTTTTCATCTCTATCTCTTACATTTGGATGTGCTTTGGGGTGTGTGGTAATAAAATAACCACATCACGTCTCCTCTCTCGGTTGTAACCATCCATCACAATAAAATAATAAACGTTTTTCAGCGTCAAAGCTGAATTAGTTAAAATAAAACTTCATAAGCTTCTACTTAGTATATTACACCGTGTAATAGATATTGGTTCGGAATGAGAATTCACTTACGCGCAAATACTCTTGGAAAAAGGTATGAATCCATCTCTTCCCCGCCAGCTAGGGGCTGAATTGGAGACAAGGTCCTATAGCCTTCGTTGGCAACCAGATTACAGCAAAAAGAAACATCAACCTACTGCGGGAATAGCTTCTGCTTAGTCATTCATGAATCGAAAGAGAGATGATCACCCAAGCGTATATCACATATGGCACAACTGAAACTAAAAATGAGGAAAGAGGGCTTAGAGAATTTGACACTCACGGGACATATTGAAGGCAAGAGGGGCAGAGAGTAGTAGTGAATAATCTATCTAGTAACCTTGTGTAAATGGATGGCTAAACAAGGACTGGGAGGGATAGGATGAGCACAAACATTACTGTGAGCTACATAGGATAGGCAGTTGTGGAGAGCCATGATTACCCACAGCCTGTTGAATGTTTTTTTTATACCTACAAGTTTTGGAACATTTTCCTGAACGTTTTAAAATTAACAACTGTATGTATAGTGTTTCAAATAATAAAAACAAATTTAACAAAATGCAACAAGATCTACCGAAAAAATTAGTTTTAAGCTATATATAATATATATTGTAGATGCATATTGTGGTGTTATGGATATCAGAGAGCTGAGTTTGAATTCCAGTTGGGTTCATTACTTTCACTTATAAGAAAATACACTTGGGAAATTTATGAATCCATTTCTCCTTCCCCCAGCTATGGGTTGGATAACTGGACAAACTGGATCCTATAGCCTTGGTTGGCAACCAGTCTAACACAGAAAGAAATGCCAACCTACTGTATGAAAACCTTAGTCAGTCATGAATCAAAAGAGAGATGATCACCGAAGCGTGTATTACGATTTTAGGATCTAGGAAAATTCGGTAATTTTGGCAAGGTAGGAAAATTCGGTAACTATGAAATAAAAATCGATTGAAAACTGATTTTAGGGCCGTTCTGGGGTGGAGGCTGAGGGCTAAGTCCCCTCCTTTATATTTTTAAATAACTGAAAATCGTGGGGTTCGGGTAAAATTCCACAACAACAATACCAGGGCCGTAGTTGCAGAAGGGGGGCTAGACCTCATTTCCCAATATTTTTTAAAAAGTATTATTAGCTATGGGGGTCTAGATAAAACCCAACTACTACAATACCAGAGTTGTACTTTTTGGAGGGGTCTAGACCCCCATACGTTTTTAAATAAGTATTAACTATAAAATCATGGATTCCAGTCCAGATAAAAACCCCACTGCAACAATACGAGGGCCGTACTTTCTGGATATGAGGTTTAAGGAGCTAAGCCCCGCTCCAATATTTTTAAATAAATATTTAATTAATATACTCTATTATTTTCAAGCAAATAAAATTGATTTATCTAAGTTAAAGTTAAGTTCTTATATCTTCTTTTCAAATTATTATTTTATTAAAAAGTAGTAAATTAAGTTTTAGATAGTTATTTCTTTTTAAAGAAGCAAAAACTATAACCTCACTTCTATTTAAAAAAATATAGGGGAGGGGGGCTTAGCCCTACCCTTCAGAACGGCCCTAAAATCAATTTTTTTAATCAACTGTTATTTCATAGTTACTGAATGTTCCTACCTTGTCAAAATTACCGAATTTTGCGGGCTTGTGTATCCCGTATGTTATTGAGATGAGTGATCTTACAATAGCAAGAAGATTGATCATGAAGATCCGAATAATAGAAATTCAGAATATTTTATATTATTTGTATTAAAACTAAAACATTACACTATGTGTGCGTACATGTGCGTGCTTATAGGGTAGGTGTGAATCAGATTAAATTACAATTATATTCACTCCTCCTTTTAAAAGTTAGAAGGTTCATGCTTTTTATATTTTGAATTTTGTTCTCTGTTAATTTTTGTTAAGCATTTCTTCAGAATGTTAAAGTACTAAGCTGTATGCTGTTTTCATGAAATGTGCATCATGAAATGTGCATCATGAAATGTGCATCATAGATAAAGAAATAAAGAATAAAAATTTTAAAAAAATAAAAGAATTTTTTTTGCGATTATTGAAAAAAAGTTAAGTAAATAATCACAAATATATGTAAAATTATTATTCACATTTTTAAGAAAGCATTTATCCGTACCCCCACACGTACAGGATGTGACAAAAGGTAACAAAGGTCGAGTTTAAAGTGGGGATTAAAAAAAATTCAATTGCTCAAGCAAGAAGCCTATTCAGCACTTCCCTTTTTGGGGACTCCACAGAAGATGATTTCTAAAAATGCAGATAAATATTTTACTTTATTTCGTGTGTTGATAGTTTAAAAATGTTTGTGTTTGAAGGGAAAGTAAAATCTTTGTCTTGGTCAAGCAATAACAATAACATTTAAAACAAAAACATTTTACGGTTTTACTTTTTTTATTTATTAATGAGAACTAGTTTTCTTTTTCAAAATGATTACAATTTGAAATTAAGTATGTTTGTACGCTTCCTCGTTGATTTATAAAAGCTGTTATAATTATTAATAAAAAACAAAATTACTTTGAGATCCATTTTAAACGTGTATATTTCGTTATAAAATAGAGGGGAAGATAACATTGAAAGAATTTACAAATATGTGGCAGGCAAGATTGAAAACATAAATTTGTCCTTTCTACAAAAACAAAAAAAAAAAACCGGATACACGCGCATGCGCACACATAGATTTGGAAAAATAAACCTTTTGAGTAGAGGGCAAGTATGCTAAGCAAAGTTAAATTGCGCTCTGTTCTGACCTTGACTTGATGTAAACTAGATAGTTCATATATGACCAGAGAGTGAACTCTATCCCGACAATTGAGCGTTATAAAGTTACCCCTTTCCTTTTCGGCTCCACGTCAGTATAAAATTACTTGATATTAAGTGACCGCTGTTAACTAAAGAGTTGGAAATGCGCCAGTCACTCAGAGCAATTTTCTTTCTACAATTTTGTGGCCAAAGATGTCAAAGCGGCAGAGGTGTTTAAGAGGTTAAAACAAGGAAGGGCTAAGGAGCAAGATATTTAATTGTTAATGTGTATGATTTTAAATCTCTCATTATTTAAGAGTTACATTGCTTTTCTTCGTATTGCAACAATAGAGGCATTTTATTTTAAATATCTAGTCTTAATTTAAAATAAAATACAATTAAAAATAAAGACATCTTATCCACAAATAAATACGTGCATACAGACACAACGTAAAATATAGAAAAAGAAAGTGTATTGCTTCGTTTTATGTGTAACTGAGAGCCAGAATAAATAATTTCATTATCTCACATATGTTCATCGAAAATCTATTATTACATCTGAGATCTCAAGTTTTAAATAGCTTAGTAGAAGATAAACTTTAAACGTAATATGAATTCACGAACTAGATTAGTGATTAATTTTGTTAATTCTATATAAATATCAAAACAAATCACGAATTTAGTTAATAATCTGAAAGCGCATCTAAAAATTAAAACAATTTCTATTTTCCCATTATTTTCGAATGATTAAAATGAAGAATTAAACAGTTAAACTTCTTAAATGTTTAGCAGTTCGGTACACTGCGTAGGCATATATCATCTATTGTACTTGTATCCTACTTCGTTAGTTCGCACCACCGGTACGTCCTGCCAATACCACATAAATTCCATCTTGATCGCGTGGAAAGAGAGGAAAACACACTATTTGGTTTCAGTAAAAAAAAATGACTGGATGGATGAATGAATGAAAGAAGGAAAGAAAGAAAGCAAGCAAGAAACATCTGTTAATACCTCATAAATAATGAACTATTCCGTTTTGATCGTGTGGAAAGAGGGGAAAAGACACTACTTGGTTTTAGTAAGAAAATGAATTAATGAAAGAAAGAAAGAAGGAAGGAAGGAAAGAAAGAAAGAAAGAAAGAAAAGAAAAAAGAAAGAAAGAAAGAAAAAGTAAGAAAGAAAGAAAGAAAGAAAGAAAAAAGTAAGAAGGAAAGAAAGAGAGAAAGAAAGAAAGAAAAAGTAAGGAAGAAAGAAAGAAAGAAAAAAGTAAGAAGGAAAGAAAGAAAAAAGTAAGAAGGAAGGGAAGGTAGAAGTGTTTAACGGCTGTTTCAGTGAAATGAAAAAGTTTTCAACTTCAAACCTTTTCATTTGTACCCCCTTACTTCTCAAAAAACAACCAGCATTCATATTTATGATTGCTATTGCAATATTTTGTTAAAGTTGCTAAGCTCAAATATTTAACGATGCGATAGGGGAATTTAGAAGGATATTTTATTGCCGTAGAACTCGTCATGAGCTTATTCAACCATTGACTTAAGAATAAGATTCATCAGAAAATTCATATAAGAAAACCATGAAATTTTCACGGGTTAAGACTAGTAAATATTGCATTATTTTATTAGTATATATAAGACATAATTTATCAGAAGTCGACCTGAAGACTTTTGGGAACACTTGCTAAAAAATATAAATAAATTTTTATACACAATTTATTTCTACTTTCTAACAACACATTTGCTTTACGTATTATAAACGCATTTGAAAAGTTATTATCGCAACTTTTTGTGAGGAGTCAGATAACAACTCCGATGGAAATTTAATCACTACTTTGACCTTATCAACTATATCATGAGAGCGTATACGGCTGTCAGGATGATCAGTATGTCATTACTCTCCTTAAGGTTGACTGCTCCTGATTTTAAACTGGAGACTCCATTATCATAAAAGTTCACAGAGCTCCTCAAGCATGTTAAAAGCATATTTGCATAGACTCTATTAATAATACTTATGTACACTGAAAATTGAATTCGTACATTCCGGCTTGTTAGGACTGCACAATGACCCAATTAAAAAATACTTTACAAAACATCTTTATATAATAATAATAATAATAATAATAATAATAATAATAATCTTGTATCAGGTTGCTCGGTATTGGCACCCACTGAATATAAAACATATAATGAAAGATTGGGCCAATATTTGCACTGGAAAATTTGCAACTTCTACGAAAAGGAAACTAAAAGAAATTGGTATGCACACCACCCAGACGCGCTTACGGCGATAGGACCTGTAACAATTTTGTGGGACTACACAATACACACAAACAGAACAATCAAAGCTAACCGCCCAGATATCGTTATTAGACTACAAACAAAAAAAAAGTGCCTCCTTATTGATATGGCAGTACTGACGGACTGCAATGTATCTTTGAAGATCATCAAAAAGCTATCAAAATACAAGGATCTTGAAATCGAAATCTCAAAAAAATATGGCACATGGGAACATTAACAATCCCTGTTGTAGTTGGAGCCCTCGGATTGGTTACAAAAGATTCTAGTATGATCATTGAAGTGATTCTTAGAAGCCCACACCTTAAAGAAATACAAAAAATTGTTCTCACGAGTACAGCCCACACCTTACGAAGGGCTTTATCTATGTAAAATGTGTATGTGTTTGTGTGTGTGTGTGTGTGTGTGTGTGTGTGTGTGTGTGTGTGTGTGTGTGTGTGTAAGTTTTAATTAGTCAGTGGAAAATGTCATGATGCCATTTCTAACCTTAAGTCTCTGGGCGGGAAAAGAAATGTGTACACGCCAGAAATCAATGGAAATAATAATAATAATAATAATAATAATAATAATACCTGGAAATTGAAATAGAAAAAATGTGGAAATTGAAAACAAGAATAATACCAGTGGTAATAGGTGCACTTGGAATTATAAAAAAATGGAACAAAACAACACATTGAAAGAATCCTGAAACCCCAGCTTAAGAGACATACAGAAAATTGTCTTATTAAGTACAGCACACACACTAAGGAGAACTTTGTCTATGTAACGCTAGCAACTTCATCGGAGATAAAAAAAAAAAAAAAAAAAAAAAAACATGAAATGTGGCCATAACAACACACCACGACCTGCCTTAGGTCTTTCCGCAGACTTGGTAGGTAGTGTGTCCATAGCAGAAATCTAATAATAATAATAATAATAATAATAATAATAAAAGCAACAGATCTGAAATTACCATAAAAGACAATAACTTCAGGGAGTGTATGCTTATTGACATAGCGGTACCATCACCTCCATAAAAATTATCGAGAAATTGTCCAAATATTAGGACGTGGAGATCGTGATTAACAGGGTGTGGGGAACAAAGACTGAGACTGTAGCAATAGTAATTGTAGCTCTAGGCCTTGTGAGAAATGGAATAGACAATTTTGCTAACAGTGTCCCAACTAACATCAACAAAAAAGTTGCCCAGAAGATCCCCCTATTAGAAACATCCCATATACTAAGGAAAATGCTATCAATTAAATGGCAATTCTCCTATACGACCCAAGGACCATAGTTTGGACCCGGTTCTACAGGATACAAAACAGGAAACATATCATACACAAACAATAATAATAAATAATATCAATAATACCAGTTGTAGTTGGAGCCCTCGGTTTGATTGGAAAAGATTCCGATAGACTCATTAAAGGGATTTCTGGTAGCCGATGCTTTAAATAAATGCAAAAAAAATTTACTCACAAGTACAGCTAACACGTTTCGAAGAGCTTTACCTATGTAAAATGAGTTTAATCTTAGCGTTTTTTTTCTTTTTTCTTTTTTTCCAAAAAATGCTCAGTGGCAGACATCATGATGCCATTTCTGCCCTTAGGTCGTTGGAATTCAGAAAATACACCAGAAATCAAAGGAAATAAATAAATAAATAAATAATAATGGAGCTATGGCTTTGATTGGAAAAGATTATGATAGACTCACTGAAGTGATCCCTGGTAGGCCATGCCTTAAACGAAATACAAAAGAATTGTTCTGACAAGTACAGCTTACAGCTTACGAATGGGTTTATCAATGTAAAAATTATGCGCACTTAGGCTGATTTATATGTATGTTTTTTTCTCCCAAAATGTTCATTGAAAATGTCTTGATGCCATTTCTGACCTAAGGTCTCTGCTCGGGACACGGAAAGGAATGAGTATAGAACAGAAACCAAAGGAAATAATAATAATAATAATAATAATAATAATAATAATAATAATAATTTTATGTGACTTTGCATTACACACAAATGTGCTTTCTTATTGATATGGCAGTCCCTGTAGATTGTAGATTGTGATATATCTTTGAAGATCTCAATAAAAATTTTTTTAAAAAATCTATCGAAATACAAGGATTTCAAAAATGTGGCACATGGGGACATTACTAATTCCAGTTGTAGTTGGAGCCCTCGGATTGATTGGAAAAGGTTCCGATAGACTCATCGAAGGGATTACTGGTAGCCCATACCTTAAAGACATACAAAAAATTGTATTCACAAGTACAGCTCACATATTACGAAGATCTTTTATGTGATCTTAGGTTGTTTTTTTTTGGGGGGGGGTTACAAATATGATTAGTGGAAAATGGCATGAAGCCATTTCCGAGCTTAGGTTTCGTGTTGGAATCCGGAAGGAAATGTGTATACAACCGAAATCAAAGTAATAATAATAATAATAATAATAATAATGGCCAATACTCTGCCTGTACCAAACAAGCTGACGTAGACAAAACCCGTACCCATCAGTGGCTACGTAGTGCAGGGTTGAAAGCGGAAACTGAAGGTTTTATCCTTGCTGCGCAGGACCAATGCTTGCTAACTAGGAATTATCAAGTACATATACTAAAATATTGTGTCAGCCCAAAATGCAGATTCTGTGATATCCAGAAACGATTGATCATCTTGTATCAGGTTGCACGATGTTGGCACCCACTGAATATAAAACCCGACATGACAGAGTGGGTCAATATCTGCACTGGAAAATCTGTAACTTCTACGGGAAGGAAACTGAAAGAAACTGGTCGGTTACGGAGATAGGACCTGTTACAATTCTATGGGACTACACAATACACACTGACAGAACAATCAAGGCCAACCGCCCAGATATTGTTATTAAAGACCACAAACAAAAACGGTGCTTCCTTATTGATATGGCAGTCCCTGCTGACTGCAATGTATCTTTGAAGATATTCAAAAGTTGTCAAAATACAAGGACCTTGAAATAGAAATCTCGAAAAATGTGGCATATGGGAACATCAACAATCCCTGTTGTAGTTGGAGCCCTAGGGCTGGTTGGAAAAGATTGCAGTAGACTAATTGAAGGATTCCTGGAAGTCCATGCCTCAAGGAGATACAAAAATTGTTCTGACAAGTACAGCCCACACCTTACGAAGGGCTTTATCTATGTAATTTTTTTTTTTTGTCAGTGGAAAGTGTCATGACGCCATTTCTAACCTTAGGTCCCCTGGGCGGGACCCGGAAAGAAATGTGTAAACGCCAGAAATCAAAGAAAATAAAAATAATAATAATAATAATAGATTCCTTGATAGCTTTTATGGATTCTGATTTCACTTGTTTGGAGGTGTTAACAGATACATATTTTGTTTTGGTCAATAGTAAATATCCCATTCAGTACCGTATATTTGCACGTTAGTTACCTGACCATGATTATTTGAACATCCCCTCTCCCAATAGGGACTGATGCCATATGTATTTCTATTCACGAACGGGAGTACTGCGGAAGCATCATGGGTGAATGTTGTGAGAGATTTTTTTTAAAAAACGAGTCAGCCAAGGCAACTTAGGAGTCAAAACTAGATATTTAAGAATACACTCAATCGGATACCGTTTGAGCGGACTGGATAAACCATCCTGAAGGTATTTTTAAATGAGTCCCACCTACAAGATTATGGACTGCTTTTATCAAAACCTGTTACTCACCATATCACCACTTTATTTTTTAACCAATGAAAACCTTGTATTCAAAACTTCACACCTCTGTGAAATTAGATTTTGAATCCCCTTACATATATAAATATAGAAGCATACTGCTTCTCGGGGCTCAAACAAATTTGGGATTCCAATTTCCAATTTGATCTAAACGTAAGTACACACACACACACGCACAGAATGAAAGAAAGAGAGAGAGAGAGAGAGAGAGAGAGAGAGAGAGAGAGAGAGAGAGAGAGAGAGAGAGCCAGAACCGCCGACTAAGGACTTGTCCACGCAAAAGTATTAACCAGCAATAGCATACTAAGCCTTTATCTACGAACTCACAAACATATTACGCTGACAATCATAAAATAAGTCTCTTCTTCACACATCTTACACAGTACTACGAACGCTTAATTTATAAAACAAACTTCAGTGCAAGGAAAATTGAACATTTTATTTTATTGTATACTTCGGAAAAGAATAAATGTTACTTCAACTGACGTTCTGCTTCTACTTTTCCTTCAGAAAATAACCTTTTTTTATGTTCCATTTAAAAGGTGTGTTGTTGTTGTTGCTAAATGTTTGGAATCCCGACACTCAGATAGCAACAAAAAGTTGGGCAGTTCATATTTCCCTAATAGAAGAAAAAATTATATTTTTGAGAGTTGGTACTTGCATAATTTAATAAAAGATACTATTTAATTTCAGATTAGACAGGGAAAAAAAATCTAAACTAAATATATATATTTTTAAAATTCACTCGTAATTTTTTAAATTTATCCCTTTACTGTTTGCAAGAAGACATGCAAATACCTTTTTGAAAATTCTAAAAATGTAAGGTTTCGAGTGTGAACCTATTTTGAAGATTTTATTTTCATTTTAGTTATTTATTTTTTTTTTTTTGTATGAAAGTCCAATAAGGAAATAATTCTGAATTACTGCACTTGGCTAACTACTTTTCCCTATCGGAAGAATAATATGATATATGATAACTCAATGACTCTTAAATTCTGAATTATTGAAATAAAAGTCATTGGGTGCAAATAAATAATTTTAGGACATCAAATAGATAAGAAAATAAAAACGAATTAAACTCGTGAGTATCATTTCACTAGTTTTTAATTCATTTCCGTTTTATACTTCTAATGTAGTATAAAATATAAAATGAATCATTGTACTAAGTTTCATAAAAGCGTATATAATTAAAAAATATTTTTAAATTATTGTTTATATGAGTTTAAAGATATTTTCTTTTAAACATAAATATCAATTTCTTGGTTATTGCACCGCTGGTGTTCCGTATTTCTCAGTACTTAAAAAAAAATTCATGCATTTTTTAATTCAGGGTGACAGCAGAAAATTACTGTTGTTGACCTATGACACCACACATTACCATGCCTAAATAAACGTTATTTTCAATATGTTTATGTTCTTAGATAGCTTCGTCAGATCGATACTTTTATTTTGATGTCATGTATGGCGCGAAGCTTATTCAGAAATATCTAAACTGTCAGCTGTATACAAACAATTTCTAAGATCAATGGTTAAAAATGGCTTGGCGATGACCATACTTCTTCGAGCCTTGTGACCTGGTGTTACAGAATCACAAAGAAAGAACTGTACCAGATAACAGAAACCACATAACTTGAGGACTTGCAACAGCTAAAATGGCTTTGAGAGAGTGAAGACTGTGGGTGTTGGCAAAGACCATCATTCTTTGAACATTGTGGATTGGCGCTAGAGAACACCACCATCATCTAAAGGACTTACAACAGCAGTAACAACTAAAATCGATAGCACATGTAACATGAGAAGACAAGGACATAATCAAGAGTTTGACGTTCTACACTACATCGAACAAAAGGTTAGAATGGAAACCCCCATTAATACTTGAAAGAACGATAACAACTTGAGGAACCTATTTTTTGAAAATTTGTTTTAAGGGAAGGTTTTATAAATTTTAAAAGACAGGAATACGGGCTGTTCTGTCGGAGGGTTCCGAGTGTTTCCTTATAAGGAAAGGGTTAACAGTACCATTACCATTTAAGCAAAAAGTAAGTATTAGTTTTACAAAATCTAGTTAATTAATACTTAAATTTACTCATTAACTTTGAAACACATTTCTAGGACGAATATTGTTTTTTATAAGAAATTTTAAATTTTTTGTTTACATTTTTCGTCTATAATGGCGATTCGATGAGCAAGAATGTTTTAAAAATGGATAAAAAGTTTATTTACACACGGAAATTTATTTTGCTTTTCATACGGATTATCTATCTTTCAAATTTAAATCCCCAGAAAACATTTAAGTTATTTAAAAGGCGTTCTTCGTGTTTTTCTAGGAACTCCGTGGCGGTACCGGCATTATATCAACTAATTTTCATTTAATATGTACAACACAGTTTATCTAAATAATAAATGCGAATATCAGTGTGTCACTGTGTCACTCTTTTTCGACTTTACTCCCAGAGGCTATCGCTCAACGCAGAACATTTTGGAATCAGGCTGATTCATGAGCAAATTAAAAACATTCCGGGCCAAATCCGAACCCGTAATCCTGAAATTCTGGATTCCCAAGTTTTCATTACTGCCATTGTTTTCGACGATTTATTTACGTGATTTTTTGCGGTGAATTTTTTTGTATGATAACAATTTTTATAACTTGGAAATAAATTTGGGAATAATTGAAATTAATTGCAAAATTTCACTAAAGTCATCAATGAAATAAAAATAATTATTTGTATTGAAAGTAAGGACCGACGTAAATCAAATTGTGTTTAAATTAAAATGGCGGCAGAAGAATTATCGTTGAACTTTTAAAAGGTAAGCTTAAATAGTAATGCAATATTTAAATGCAGTGATCATTTTTGACTTCTTCTGTAGTTTATTGTTACTTATCACATCTACTGATCCATACCTATTTTGATGAGGGCCTAAACAAAAACCCTCCGCAGGTGCTAGCTTAAATGCCACTAGATTGGGCGGCTTTTAAGCTAGTTTACACACACACACACACACACACACACACACACACACACACATATATATATATATATATATATATATATATATATATATATATATATATACCAGGTTAAACTGCTTTAGAGATAAGTTTTCCTATTGACTTTATTCACACAGACACACTGACACAGACAGACAGATACACACACACACACACACACACACACACACACACACACACATATATATATATATAAAACGAGGACTCCAACGATTTTACATATACATAGAAAGATAGTTACTGCCAATAAAATAATCAGTAGTTATCTCAAGCAATAATTATTTTATTAGTATTAATTTTTTCTTTTTTTCTTTTCTTCCTTTTTTCCTACATCTAAACAGTTACTGGTACTAATGCCCATTTACTTATACTTCATTGACAATCACAAAATACCACTAATAACAGTACAATAATTACACTCTACTGCTCGTGAATGCAATCATAACTCAATGTTTACATTTTCTTAACTGAGCTTTGTATGGATAAAAGTTGATTTCATTGATATGGAATTATTCTTCGAATAGGCAATTTATTATGAAGTTATGCCAGTAATATATAAGTTAGAAATTGTCCTATTACTTTTATAATGTGAATCTTTTCATGTATGTTATTGGTTATCACACTGAAGCCGAGATTAACCTACCAACAAACAACATTCAGAATTTAAGATTCCTTTTTTACAACTGCAGTATAAGACGACCCTTCAATATTTAAGTGTGATTTTTGGGATTTAAAGGTCGTCTTATACGCGGAGATTTACGGTAAGTATTTGAAAGACTTTGATTTCACGCTTAAAATTTTATTCTTAAAAATATACCAACATTGTAGCTGGTCACAACGCATGCCTTATTGCTTTTATATGCAAAAGTAATTAAAATCATATTATTAGATGATTGAATTTAACGACGCATTTATGTTCTTACTTCACAATTACGCAAAGAAATTATTCTTTGAAGAGAGAAAAAACAGTCTGGAAGTTTCAAGATTACTTTCTGGAATAATTGGTCATGGTTAAAGCGTAATTGACAAAATCCTCAACAAGTGGAATTGACAAAATCCTCAAACAATTAAATGTGTGTTTAAACGTTATGTTTAATGGATAATCTTCTTCTTCTTCTTCTTCTTCTTGCCTTCAATTTGTTCTGTGAGTATCTAATTTTTCTGACGTTAAATAGTTTATCAATGTTTAAAGTAATGGATAAAATAATTTGATTTAGCAAACGGACAACGAACTTACACAAATCTTTCATCTTTCATATCGTAAATTATGACAGAGTAGAATTTATTTACACTATTTACATCATATGGACTGTTGTCCTCATATTTATTGCCACATTAAAAATGGAAAACAGAAAAAGTCCGAACGATGTAAAAAGTTACAATACCTCATCTTAGAAATATAGACAGAACCTGAAGAAGGTCGGAGCGAACAACGGCCGAAACGTTGTGAATGTGACAATAAAATTGAGGACAACAGTTCGAACGACGTAAATAGTGTAAATAGTTACAATACCTCATCTCAGAAATATAGAAAGATCCTGAAGAAGGACGGAGCGAATAACGGCCGAAACGTTGTGAATATGGCTATAAAGATGAGGACAACAGCCCGAACGATGAAAATAAATAGTCTAAATAGTTGCAATCAGAAATATAGAGAAATAGAGTAAAATTTATTCTATGAAATGCGCGCGTTGATTGATTTTGTTACTGTTTTTATCAAAAACCATAATTTAAAATGTTATCGCCTAAGAAAAAAAAGGGAGGGGGGCAAGCTAGCAAATTGTAGGTGTTACTGGAGCAGCTGACTCTTTCCCGCTCTTATCTAATCGCTTGAACAAAATATTTCAACAGTGTTCTAGTGGCTCGTATATATATATATATATATATATATATATATATATATATATATATATATATATATTAGGGTCTCTAATCTAACTCGAGGAACATAGGGAAACTATTCCAATGTTAAGTAGAAAAGTTTGATATGGCAGACAATTTCAGGAGGAAGAAGTGATCGCACTACGTCCCCAGGGATAAGCTTGCTGAACAGACTGTTGCTCGAGATTGAGAAAAATGAAGAAGCTGTAGACGTGCTCCTTATGGGCAAATGTATAGGTCATGTCAGGCCAGCGCAAATTTCAACACGGTTTTGATTACCTTTCTTAGCAACAAAAAATAATTGAAAGTAACTACAGTATATATATATATATATATATATATATATATATATATATATATATATATATATATATAACAAAGTATATAATTGGTATACACGGAATGAATTCCAATAACCAACAATTACTATTCTTAAAAGAGTGCTCAATACAAAGTAGAGCAGATATAATTATTTTATAAAAAATTTATAACATAAGTATGTGTATATTTGTGTGTGTGTGTGTGTGTGTGTGTGTGTGTGTGTATCTAATTATGTCTGGATGCGTATGTATTATAATCTGATTGTGTTTTTGTTGTGTCACGTGAGTTTAAGACCATATTCACAAACTTTAAAATAAAAACGGAAAAGAAAAAATATATACATGTATTATCAGATGACCGGACGAATTGTGGCTTTTCGTCTTGTCAGACGTAATTTCAATGAAGAAATGAATTGAATAAACATATATATTTTTTTTTTCTCAATAATTTTGTAGTTTTTAAACTTAATAGTGATTAAATTTGGATTTTTAAAAATTGCCAGTTTTAATTTTAATATTAAATTTTATCATATAAATTTATAATTATTAGTTAGTAAAATTATTTTTAATATTACACGTATTTAAAGATCTAAATAGCTATAATAGCAGGATTTTTGTTGTCAAGCTTTTGAATCTTTCTGTACTTCGTTTTGATTGGTTATTCTAGCTTTTGTAACAATGCTCCCCTAGTGTAGGATCGTTAATTCATCTGAAACTTTTAAAACCATTTATTTTCTTTTTTCAACACCATCACTTGATAAGACACAGAGTGTGTTGAAACAAAATAAAATTTTTTGTAGTGATTTTATAACATACTTATGTTATAAAATTTTTTAAAAAATATATATATATATATATATATATATATATATATATATATATATATATATATATATCAGTACCTTCGGTATCGGTGATACCTAAGGTTAAAATGCATTTAAAAGGAAAATCTTTCTTGAACTTTTTTATTTTAGTTTTAATTCCAATTTAATAAATTAAACCTAATATTTCCAATTGGCAAAATAGTTTGCTGTTTTTCAAACCGAATTTAAGTTGTATCTAACTGAATTTAAATTGATTGGAATGATTTTTTTTTTTTAAATCGTTAAAATCAGTCACATTAACAAGTCTGTCAACATAATATAATTCTCTTATCAAAAAATCTTTCAGATATAAAATATGCTTTTATGAAACTTTATTTGAGAAAGATAATTGATTTAAAGTTTAATTAATCTGAATTAAAATAATTATTACTTACATTGAGTTTAAAATAACGGCTCCTCCCAAATTTTTACCAATTCTAGTATTTTTATTGCGTTTTATTTTAATAAAATACAATCATGAAATATAAGAAAGAAAAAAAATCTATCAATGTAAGGAAGAATATAATTTTCATAAAACCCGGATGAAAGAATTCTTCTTTAAGTGTACAATGATATGGTAATTTCCCTTTATACTATGGGTCTGTTTTCATTTTAATTTGGAATTGTGATGAGTCCAATAAAATATAAAAATATAAAAATAAAAATGTACAAACAAATAGAAAATAATTCAAATTAAAACAAAGCATTGACTTTCCCTTAAAAAAAAAAAAGAGTGAAAGATCTCTTTTTCTATCTTTCACTCTCTTTCTCTCTGTATATTTCTCTCTCAAATAAAAAAGAGGAAGAAGACGAGAAGACTAACCCCGGCTATTGGCGGTCCAGCCGCTAAATAATTTGTTGTAAAAAACTACGAAAAACGAAGTAGGATCCATTCAGGATTTCACTATATAAAATAAAATAATCCCCCACCCCAAAGAAACCAAAGCAAAAACTATTTGTCGCTTTGCTTGTTTCCTGTTTAGGATTAATTTTTTGGTTTTTTTGTTCCTTAAGGTCTCTTCCTTTTCATTCTCTTTCACATGCAATGCCCCCTTGCGGTTTAAGTGGTATTATCGCTTTATTTGGGAGGTGAATTGACTAAAAAAAAATAATTAAAGAAATAATACACTGACTGTTGTCTGCGTCACGTGGCAATTATTGTAAGTAAAATGATACACTAAAATAAGTAACCAAGTAATCGTTTTAATTTCTCTGAATATTGATTCCGTTTTTTAATTATTTTTAAATTTTTGTTCTTTTTTTTCGAGAAGAGTTGATTTGGGATCGATTCTTTAAATGATTCAAATATAAAATAAATGTTACTTTCGCCACTACTATGGATTTTCAAAAAAAAACAAAAAAAAAAACAAAGGGAAAAATCGCCTAGTTACTTCTGTGTTGTTAAGTTACTTATTTTAACAGTTTAAATTTAACTGTATATTTCATCTTTATTTTCTTTTTCTATACAAAACAGAGATTAAATATGAAAATATGAAATCTTTCTTTTATCTCCAGGGATTTCTTTAATTTTCTTTATTTAAACCCGAATTTTTCACAATTACTTGCCACGTTTAAACATTATTTTAACTATTTTTTTCTTATAAACTATGCTTATCAAAGCAAGGAAGACTATAACTTTCATAAAACCCCTATGAAAGAATTCTTCTTTAAAGGTGTGCGATGATACGGTAATTTGAAATTTCCCTTCATCGTGTGGGTGCGTTTTCATTTTAATTTTAAATTGTGGTGAGTCTAATATAATAAAATTAATTAATTATTAATTTTAATAATAAAATCTAAAATCTAAAATGTACAAACAAATAGAAAAGAACTCAAATTAAAACAAAGCATTTGCTTTCACTTTAAATAAAACCTTTATCTCTTTTTCTATCTTTCACACTCCTTCTCTCTATATATTTCTCTTTCAAGTAAAAAGAGGAAGAAAACGAAAAGACTAACCCTGGCCGAAAAACACCGGATATTGACGACCCAGCAGTGGTTAAATAATCTGTGGCAAAAACTTGTCACTAACCATGTTGGTGGCTTTTGATAACTTAAGGCTAAATTCTAAAACTTTCTTGCTCCCCACCCTAAAATTTCTTTCTGCTACAGCCTTCCTTTGCGTGTATATATATATATATATATATATATATATATATATATATATATATATATATATATATATATATATATATAGCAATCTTTTTTATACATGTTTCATTGAATGTGGAAGACAAGTAAAATCTGATAAGTATTTTTATTAACATTTTCTAATGTTTTTACTGATTTTTATTTTGGAAGCGGTGTAGAAACTGTCAGTAATAGTTATTGTCCCAAGCGTTTTACGGTCAAGTCATTAACCATATTCAAGTGGTTGTTAATGCATGTATTCTAAGGTGTACTGTGTAGAGCAGGGGTCGGTAACCTTTTGGAGGGAGCTGGCCAGACAGCTATGCAATGTCTCGGAGGAAGGCCATGATATCAAACGTACTATAATAAATTGTCCAGAACGCTGACTTGGTCTGGAAGCCTAAAGAAAAAACAACGAAGTTAATATATTATTTAAACATGGTTCTTTATTTTACTGCAGGCTAACAACTAACACAATCAACAAAAAATGCAAATTCCTTACTACGGTTCAGTTGGTGTATGGGATGTGGTCCAGGTGCCGGGGTTTTCCGACCCCTGGTGTAGAGAATCGAATATTTAGGTTTCAGGTTGTCACAGAGTTAACAGTTGTCTATACAGAAAATCTTAAATTTGAAAATTTAATTTATGTAATAATAAGCATATATAAACAGTATATACTTTGGCAATAATACAATGATTCTTATCTGACCCTGAGGAGCGTTAAGCTCGCAAAACATTTACTCAATATTAGTTAAGTATTGAGAACATTTTATTTATCGATAATATTGGTTCTATCTCCCCCCTCTCTCTCTATATATATATATATATATATATATATATATATATATATATATTGTTCCAACGAGAGAAAAGTGTATATATTAAAACAAAGAGAGAAACCGCAAACATTTTTGGTTGCAATGTGTATTTAAATATATATATATATATATATATATATATATATATATATATATATATATATATATATATGTGTGTGTGTGTGTGTGTGTGTGTGTGTGTGTGCTTTATTTTCCATAATTTTATAACACGTGTCTCAGGTCTCGCGACCTTCTTCAGGCAAAGAGTGGATATTTCCACATATTAAAATGAATTAATTTTCTTTATGCGTTTCGATTCTTGATGTTAATCATTCTTGATGTTAAATATTCTCTTTTTTTTTTGTGCGGTAGTGACATAAATGTCTTCCTTGAACTGGCAGTGTGAAAGTTCTTCTGCTTGAAGGCTAATAAAACAATTAAAATTGGCCCGAGAAAGGGTGATGAAAAATATCTGTATTCTTATCTTTTAATGAACTCTGTGTGTTCTTAGATCTATTTCCATTTTTTGTATTGTGTATGTTTTCGTTAGCATGCGTATGTATATGTATATTCCCTTTCCATACATACATACTGTCATAAGGAATTAGTATACACATATATACATATATACGCACGCACACACAGACATATACATAATACGCATACACACGCTTCCTATGTTGTGTAGGGATCGTGTGTAAGGTTCGTGTGTGAGTAGTCCATTTGTTTTTGTCAATAGGTGTATATATATTCTTGCTCCACAGATACCCGCGTTTGAGTGTGTGCGCATGCATGTGAGTGGTTCGACTACTGTATTTGGCCATTATGTGTACATGTTGTGTGTTTTTGTGTGTGGGGTTATGATCTATTTAATGTTGGTTTAAATTTGTTTATGAATTTCTTTCTTGTATTTGTAGGTAAGAATAATTGTCTGTTTGATGTATTGGCATAATTTTAAATTCGCCCCGGTTACATTTATAGATATGATATAAAGAATTTTCTGTTGTCTGGCAATTTGATATTGCTTTTTTTGGAGGGAAACTCTGTTGTTTAGTTGTTGGCTGATACCTATATATGACTGTTTGCATTTTGTGCATTGGAGTGTATAAAACATATTTTTGGAGTTGCAGTTTAATTTTTTATTTATTATGAATGTCGTTTTAGGTTTTCAAAAGTGTAGGAGTTTCCTTCTATAATGATGTCACAAACCCCACCTCTTTTTTGTTCCATTTTATGACTCCTTGTATTGTGTGTTTCGTTAAATTTGGATGAGGTTAATATATATTTCAGCTTTTTAGATCGGCATTTGCTTTTAATTATCTTGGTTGTGTTTAATATATTTTTCAGTTTGTCATTCTTGTTAAGTAGGTCTAGATTTTTTGTAATTTCTGTAAATAGTTCAGGATTGTTCTTGTTGTATGTTGAGATATATGTTAGAGTTTGATGTTACGTTTCTTTCGATTTCGTAGTTGGTCTAAAGGAATTTTCTTTTGCGAGTTCAAAATCTTTTTTTATTAATGTTGTGGGGTAGCCTTGTTTTTTTTTTTTTTTAATAGTTATATGGAATTCTTCTAGGCGGTTTTTTCGGGGGTATTTTTTTAATAGACTTTCTCTTAATTACAAAGATTTATTCTTCCTGATAGAAGTAATCTACATAATGTTTTCCTTTGACAATGCAACGAAATTAATTTTTGTAACTTTCTTTTCTCTTGGTGCGTTTTTATGAAACTTCAATCGATAGCATTGCACACGCAAAAAAGTAGAGCAAATTGATTTTTCACTTTTTAGAAAATCAATATTGCACTCACTGTGAAAGCTGGTCTTTGATGTGATAAATATTAACACCAAAAATTAGATTCATAATGTGTATCAACTTTTGAGCATTTAGTTTTAAATATCGTTTGAAAAAAAAACAAAAAAAAAACAAAAACAAAAAAACGTACAGAAATACTTAATTTCCATAGGTCTTTGCCTACAAACTGACTTCAAGATTTTACTATTTCAAGAATAAAACCAAATAACTTTGTTATTTTTGGCATTAAATACATAGAATGTAAAATATATTCAAAATATAATTACGAATTGCCACAAGCAAAATATGCATTTTGTTTTATTGTATTCAATGTAACCCCCCAAAAAAAAAAAAAAAGATGGATAGAAGGCCAGAGCTGCTCACTTCTTCCTACTTAACCTTAACTTTATGGCGTGTAGTTGCATATCCCAGAATTCTTGCTTATGGTCAAAACTACCCACCAAGAAAAAACTTGCCGGTCTAGAAATGGGCGAATTCAATCACTTTCGGATGAAGTGTAATGTTTTTGTTTTAATTTAATATTCTTTTCTTTTTTCTCTCTTGATTCTCTGCAATGCCTTCCTAACTTGCTTGAACGTTTGTTTATATATATATATATATATATATATATATATATATATATATATATATTATAAAATGGACAAAATCTGACAATTATTTTAAGACATTTTTATGTTTATACATTCTTTTTATATATACAAATATTTAAGTAAATGCTTTGTTTATAATAAACAGTATTAAACAACATTTACCGGCCTGAATGTCCGAGAAATTTTCATAGAAAATATTCGTCCTCCGACAGGGAATTGAACCTGTATCCTATAACTATATGCTAACCTAACGCTCCTCTGTAGCTCAATCGATTAAAGGCACGTCAGGCTATATGACGGTTCCGTATAGGATATAGGTTTGATTCCTGTTTGGACGAGTTTTTCTATGAAAATTTCGTCAGGCCGATAAATATTGTTTAATACTGTTTATTATAAACAGAGCATTTACTTAAATATTTGTATCTATAAAAAGAATGTATAAACATAAAATGTCTTTATATATATATATATATATATATATATATATATATATATATATATATATATATATATATATATGAAATAATTAAGCTTTAACTTAATATAAGTTCGAATACCGACTCTTTCAAACTGCGTTCTTATTCCTCAGTCGTTCGCCACCAAAAACAAAAACTTCATTAAATGTAATTTTGGTGTCGACTGACTGGGGATTATTTACTTATTTTATTTATTTTTTTTTTTTTTTGCAAGTTCGGTTCTAGAGAAAATTGACGGCTCTGAAAGCACAGATCAACAGCAAATCCTCAATCCTTCCTCTAAAATTCGAAGTCCTACATCTACAACAGATAATGTTTAATGCTTTGCTCGGAAATTCTCTTCTAACTCAACACTCGACTCATTTGGAGTACACACACTTGACCTCTCACCAGAACTGAGTGATATGAGCATAACCTCGTCATTGGTTTCAGACATCATTTCTAAATTAGACTAATTAGACTAATTAGACTCCCATAAGGCAAGTAGAAATAACGAGATCCCAGCCGTCGTCCTAAAGAAATGTGCTTCCGAGTTCTAAACTCTACAACTATTGCCATGCTGATTTCTTCTTTCCATCTTTTTGGAAGTCCTCCTTTGTAGTCCCTATTTTTAAGAACTCTGGAGAACCTTCTGATTCCTCTAACTATAACCCTATTAATCTCCTTCCGCTTTTCGGTAAAGTATTCGAGGCTTTAATCAATGCTGAAGTGGTTAAACATTTTAATTCTCACAATCTACTCTCTGAAAGACAATGTGGCTTCCATTTTGTCCTGTCTACCACTGTCTTGCTTACAGCCATCACTGTATATATATATCAAGCTCTTGATAATAACGACGAAGCTCGTGCTTTGACTCTAGATATCTTGAAGACGTTTGACAGGGTTTGGCATGCTGTTCTTCTACGTAAATTTCGGGGCCACGGCATTACAGTACGATTGTTTGATTTAATCCAATCATCCCTATCAAATCGTGAAACGAAGGTCGTTCTGAACAGGATCGCTTCCAGATCCTTTCACACGAACGCGGGTGTCCCCCAAGGCTCTATCCTGGGTCCTACGCTGTTTCTGATCTTCATCAATGATGTTCCTGACGTCATCAGTTCCCAAGTTGGCATTTATGCAGATGACACTAACATTTACTCCTGTCTCAATAGCAAATCCGTCAGACCTGATAAACTTAACCTGGTTGCTGTACTTGTAAACGACCTCCAATCAGTAGTTAACTGGGGCAGGAAATGGCTTGTAAATTTTAATTCCTCCCAAACTAAACTGATCTCATTTAACTACCATAGAGAAACTTCCCTCCCCACTACCAGCATGGCTGATGCTTGACTCCAGGAGAGCGTCTCACTGAGCCTTCTTGGCCTCACGTTTTCAACTGACTTGAAGTGGAACAACTACATTGAATCAATAGTTGCATCTACTGCAAGGAAAGTTGGTTCATTGTGTCATGCTAGAAGGTTTTTCTCATCAGAGTCCATCTTACACATTTACAAATCTACCATTCGTCATGCATTGAATACTGTTGTCATATCTGGTCTGGTGCTCCTGCTATTCATCTCAAGGTTCCTGATAAAATCCAAAGAAGGATCTGCAGTGTAATCGATCCTGACTTGGCATCTCGTCTTCAGTCACTTTCTTACAGACGCGATGTGGTTTCCCTTTGTCTTTTCTACAAATATTTTAATGACAACTGCTCTCACGAGGTTTATTCCCTGTTGCCCCGACTACATAAATTTAAGATTAAAATTTTCAACAAAAGTCTTCACGTGCCCCTTTCTTGGTTCTAATACAAAATTCACTTGTGAAATGGGTCATTAAGAATACTGAGAAATTATTGTATTAAAATGGAACTTTGTTAATTTTTTACAAGTCTTTAAAACAAATATTGATTTGGATTTAAGAATTTTTATATTTACCAAAATAATTATCCCACTAGGAATTGGCGACGCTGATCCATGCATGCATTTAATCCTTTTCATAAGCCCCATATACTGAATGAAATAGGTCTCATATACTGAATTAAATAGGTCTCGTGTACTGGATAAAATAGACATCATATACTGAATAAAATTGATTCCATATACTGAATAAAATAAGTCCCATATACTGAATGAAATAGTTCTCATATACTGAATGAAATAGGTCCCGTAAACTGAATGAAATATGTCCCATATACTGAATGAAATAGTTCTCATATATTGAATGAAGTAGGTCCCGTATATGAATGAAATATGTCCCGTAAACTGAATGAAATAGGTACCATATACTGAATGAAATAGGTTCCGTAAACTGAATGCAATAGGTCTCATATATTGTATTAAATATTTACACTCAAAAACCATGTTCAGGAATATAATTGTTATTTTCTGCAAAACTAGCTGCTAATTTGTAAAAAAACTTTCTGCTAATTTGTAATCTTTTAAAACCTTATAATTCTTCACATTATGAAAACCATCAACATTAAAATTGATATGAAACTCATAATCGATGAGTATAGGTAAGGAACGATAAGTTATGAAAACTTATATAAAAAATTACTTAAACTTTTTTGTTTCGAACCGAAGAAGGTCTTTACATTCAGTTGGTGCAGCGAAATAATTTTTACCTTTTAGTTTTTTAAGTACAGATTCAGAGAAATGTGATCTTTGGTTTTCTGTATCCGATAGACAATTAACTTTATAATTCCCGTCTTTGTTATAAACCGATATCTATGTAATAAATAGAGAATGTAGACGACGACGACGACGTCGAAGTCGTGATGATCAGTTTGGATCAGTCCAAGGCGTTCGATATGTCGACCATAAGTACCTTGCTGCTGTTTTGTAAGCCACCGGATTCAAATCCGACTGTGGTGCAAGTGAAGAGGAGGCGGTCACGCATTTTTGCGCTGTTACGGTCGGTTCGTCAGGGTTACTCGTTGTCTCCCCTGCTTTATGTTTTGGTGTTGGAGGCCTACCTCAGGGACAGGACATTCATCCCGGCCCTACGTGGAATCGCTTCTTGGTGGGACTCGAGCCAGAGTTTCCACTTACGCCGATGGCGTATCCATTTTCGTGTCGTGCCGCAGCAACATTGAGAAGGTGCAGAAGACGCTTTAATGCTACGAGAAAAACACGGGGGCCAAGATTAACCTTAACAAGTGTCCCGGTTTGCGATTAGGGGACCTTCAGTTGGACAGACGGACTCGTTCCCATCTTGGAGTGTGGCTCGGACCCGGGCTACAGCTAGAGAAGAATTGGTCGGAGATGCAGGCAAAGGTCGGACAGGCAGTCCAGACTTGGCTCCTAAAGTGGTTGTCTGTCTTGTGAAGGGTATGGCTGAGGTGTGCGCTACATACATCTTTCCTCTTATCCTATACCGGTTGGCTGTACTCCCTCTTTGTAGAGACCGTAGGAAGGTGATCGAGAGCTTGCTCCTCACCATCTTGTGGGATGGTTGCAAGCATCCGGTCTGCAAAGAAACCTGTTTCCTGCGCCCGTGTCATTAGAGTGGTGGTGGCTGGGATTGCCAAACTTGGTGAGTCATCGACATGCCTCGAAGTTGGCTTTCCTATATCACGCGTTGACAGGAGTCTCTATCTTGGGGGAGAATGTTAGGGACGTCTTTCCTCGCCTTACTATCAATCCTCTTGTCACTAGAACTGAGCGTTGTCGTAGGCTTCGGAATCAGTCGAGTTTCCTCGGAAAGTGTCCAGCGGCCTTACAGGCCGGGACATTCCTCGGCCTAGTGAATTTTCAATGCCTAGGGAGACTATTGTATCTTAGCGGAGTCACGAAGGCTCCCCACCCACGATGGGCAGCTAGGCTTGTCAACGACCGAGTTGCGCTCTTTCTGGTTTCGGGTGCCAGCAGCGGATTACTTCAGCAATCCTGAGTTTTCGCATACCTCGCAATTAATTCGAAACGGACTATCTACCAATGACGTTGCCTTTGTCAGATTTGCCAGACTGTCATCGGTGTGACCTTGGTCTAGAGGAAACGGCTTCGCACGCATTCTACCATTCTCCTCAGGTGAGCCTGTTCTGGGACTATGTCGGTGTATTGATCACAAACATCTCGTGTCCATCGATCTCGCATACACGTGTGATAATGTGTCGCCCCCGTTCTCTGGGGGTGAAACGAATGGTGTTTCTCACGTTACTAGCCGTAGCAAGAATGGTGATATGAACGTCGTGAATGGAGGGGATATTGTGATACGAACGCTATTCCCATCGGGTTCTGGTCGGATTCTTTCGGCATCAACTCAAGATAAAGATCAGAACTGATAGAAAGCGTTTGTTATGGACAGATTTCAGCGAAAGGTGGGTAAAAGTGCTTAGTTTGCTGCGAGTGAATGGGACCAGCCTTGATTTTCTTTTTTAAGTCCTCTTTGAGGCAACAGGTTGGTTTCCTGTGAACTCTCCCTTGGTTAAGTCTTTGTTTAACTAGTTAATGTGGGTAAATGTTGTTCCTGACCTGTTACCGACTCTCTCTTTTGTTATGATCCATGTCGAGATTCCCAATCTTTCCGTTTGTTTTTTGTCCCCTTTTTCATCCCGACTGGGTCAGCCTTTGTTCTTTCCCCACTCCGTCTATTTTTATCCTTCCCTCTCTGTTAGCAAGTGTGCTTTTTGATTCAGTTTAAAGTCAGAATACAGCGGTCGCTCTTATTATTTTTGTGGGGTGGTTGGGTCTTACTAACATCTGTTATATTTACTTTGAACGTTTTGTGATGCTTAAATTTCGTTTTCTGGGTTCATCCCCACCCCCTCGTTTCATGAGCATATATTTTTATATATTAAAAAAAAATGGAAAAAAAGAAACATTTGAACTATTTGTACATATCGAAATTTTATGTCAGATTTTTTTTTTTTTAGTTTTTTCTGTAAATTTGTGGTATTTTGGTATATGTACTATTGAATGGCGAGGGATGAGTTTTTGTGGTTAATGAGCAAATTGTAATGAATGAATGGGTCGTGAATCAGATTAGCTAGGTCTAGGATAGAAACTGGCGACCTGCCTTTCCCCGTTTCCCCTTTGGCCTTTTGCCATAATAGTTTTAATTAAAACAATATATATTTATTTTCAATGTTTCTAGTCGAATTGTTCACCTATATTGCATATTAGCCAATTATTGTAGGTTACAATAAAATGTGTATATTATATAAATACTACCTTATAAATAGTTAAAAGTAGGGGAGTTGGAAACCTCGTATCATGGATAGTGGGTCAAGTGACCCTTGCACAGGTCCTGTGTAGAAGAAACTTTCGCATAAGTAAATAATTTAACTTTTTCCATTTGACATTTGTTATACTACACAATTTTCAAGCAGAGTGAAAAAGTTTTTTAAAAAATGCAAACATCTTTGTCAAAATTTCTCCCCTTAGGACATTTAAGTTTGGGATCTAAAGCAATCATAAAGACTTCTTCGTTGATTTTAGCAACAGCAGCACTATCTTTACTTAGTTTGAAATAAGGAACTAGTTTTAAATCTACTAGTTAGTACATTAGAGCAAAATTCAACTTCTTATTTATTTCTTTTTGTACTTCCAAATCTTCAACTTCATACTCAAAATAAACGTTTATATATATATATATATGTAAATAAAACCGTCGACTATTTTTCTCGTACATTTTTAATACATTCTTTTTAAAAGTGATTTTTTTTATACCGTCAGTACTTTGTTGCATAGATATAGATTTTTATTTTACTTCATCTAAATACGATTTTCCCGGCAATTTTTACTATTCGGAGAAATAACTTTCATGTAATGCTGACCAACAACACTTAAATCTCCCCTCAAATTCAAATATTGCTAGTTTGGATGACTTCTGTCATTCTCAACACATACGCCTCTGATTTGAACACGTTGTTGAATACGTTCAAGCAAGTGTCAACTTTTTGTTCATTTTTGTACATTCTTCTTGCAACAGAAACTGAATTTCTCGCCTGGACACCAAAAAGAAAAGAAAGAAAAAAATCAGCCGAATTTCAATCTCTGTCCCGTGGTCATTTGTATTATCTGTTTGACTGTCGCTCCCACTCCCCACAATTCTCAACGTTAGTGAGACTTAAAATGATTACAATCTCTCTCAGTGGAGAGTGATATTGTGCCCCATTCAACTACTATCTTGACCATCGTTTTAGTTGCTATTTACTAAATTTAACTTAGTTTTGGCACAAGATCATCACTATGTGGTACGCAGTGAGGATCGAACTCACTACTCAGTAATAACGATAGAGACGATTTTGCTAGCCATTACCCCACTTAGAAATTCCCGACTAGTAGTCTAGTTCCGAAATAACTAATATAGTTAAGTTAACCATCTTTTGACGTTGCTATTGGAGATATGACGTCATTACGAGCTCTTGTTTAAATGATAACGCCTAATTTCGCCTAACATATCTTTAAAAATCGATAAAATGTAGCGGTGTCTATCGATCTCACTTAGAGATCAATCTTTTTAAATTTCTTTTTGATAAAAAATATGATTCATACACCTTGAATAAATATTTCATTAAAAAAAGACCTTCATAGAAAACAAACTCTCACACACATATTATTCAATTGTGAATTTTAAGAGCGGTATATACACCCAGAAGTATTATCTTTTTGTATCAAAGAATTTTAATGAAACATGAAAAGAGAAATTTTCGTAAATGTTTCTCTTGTAATCATGCATTACTTTACTTGTTAATGTGTTGCGTTCATAAATTTTATTAATGATTTTCAAATCTTGCCATATCATTTTTTTTTTCGTTGTCAGAATAAAATAAATTTCATTATCAATGTTAAATGTAATATTTTCTTGATTCTATATTGTAATAAGGGTTTACATTATTGAGATTATTATCCTTAAATTAGGGTACTTAACCCACAGTACCTCTGGCCATATTAGTCTTTTTTAATATTTGATGGGAGGATTCGAAACCGTACAGGTGATAGGTTTCGGTTAATTTCCTATTGAATTTCAAGCTTTACTATATTGTAAATTTTAACTAGTAACACTGGCTTTCTACGGAAACAATTTTATTACATTGATACCTTCTCGGTATCTACTAAAAAATAATTGAACATTCTAGTTAAATGACTACAATTTTTAGTGTCTTTGACATATTTAGTCTCCATGCTGCTAAAGTAGATATACCTTGTTATAATAAAACTTTATTTGTTTGTAATTTCCGATTCATTTAAACTTAGGAATTTGAGTCTTTGTTAAATCAGAGTAGAAACATTTTCACCTCGCGGACAACATCATTTTTTATGGGAGGATTCGAGACCATCCCATCCATTGATATATTTAAACATTATTCATGATATTACTCTTTTATAATTAAAAAAAAAAAAGCCTGTACACCTTCCAAAAAAAAAAAAATGAACTCTTAATCTTATAACATTTCACATTCATTAAAAACATGGTAAATCGCTGACATCATGGATGTTGATGATGATGATATACGCTCGTGCGCTTGCGCGCACATTCATACAGTCACCATATGACTACTATCCAGTTAATGGTTGCCAAATATAGAAAGTAAATGTAATTGCCGATGGCATAGTCGCATTTTAAAATTGACAGATGAACATTTTTTGACTGTCTCTAATAAAGATTCCCATTACGTTTGTTTGGTCGTTGCAATTAATAAAAAAATAATAATAATAAAAAGAAGCTATTTTATATTTGCTGATATTGTGTATCGTCAGTTCAGATGCGTGTTGAAATTATTATGGATTAGATCCGACAGAATGATTGTTTGAATGGAACTACTGAAAGAAACTGGTCCCATAGTAAAAAAAAAGAAAATATTTTTTTTTTATGCCTAAGAGGTACCTATTCGAAATTGCTAAAAAAAAAAAAAAAGCATATGAAAACGCTTCAAATGTAATGCAAACATACTTTTATGATCACCTTGATCACTTTATTATGAGAATGAGAAAATATTTTTTGAATATTTAATTAAATTTTTTACTCCTTTTTAGAACATTCGAAATTTTGATTAAAAATCTTGTTTTTCTTGCATCAGCAGGTGTAATATATTTTGGTATACAGTGTAACCCGGATATAAGAGACTTCTCCGGTCCCGACAACTCTCTTATATCCGGGTTACACTGTAGTAAATTTTAGCGTTTTTCTTTCTTTTTTTTTTGCGGTGGTAGGTACATTTGGAAATTCTTGCAAAAGTCAAATAATTGTTGGATTTTAATTCCAGGACTTATTCTCAAATGAATGAAATTATTTTAGAAATGTTTTTTATTAGAAAATCTTGGTAAAATATAATTTTTTACATGTGTTTTCAAATTTCATTACTTAATTTCATGAAAGAAAACTTGAGAAATTCAATGTCATCCTTTTTGACTTTGAGTGACTAGTTAGGAAAACCTTAATGTTTTTTGCTATTCATTTAGTTAGCTTTCAAAAATGTTCTAACTCTTTCTTTCTGCTTCCAAAAATTTCTGATGACGCTATTGCTAAATTAACAGCCAAACATGTTAGAGTTCTTTTTCTGCCTGTTTTTTTTTTTTTTTATTTAACCCTTAATTCAATATGATTTCTTAATTCTTGCTACCGAAAAATAAAAATAAAAACGTTACTTTTTTGAAACTGCACTTAAGCCACAATAATGACTATAAAATTATGACTACGAAAACAGTATTTCAAAATTTGCGAATAAATAACTTATCATTTAATAAATTTAATAATAAAATTAAATGAATAATAGTTTATTATTTAATATTTTTTTAATAAATAAAAAAATACTTTTAGTTTTCCTCCTGTTAATTCCTTCTTTTTCTTCTAATAACTGATTAATTAGTAATGATGCTAATTTTTAAATAATAGTCATAAATGACATTAAAAATAAAGTATTTAAAAATGTAACATCAAATAAATACAACGTGAATATGTAAAGAAAGAAAATTAAAAAAGAAAAAAAAAAGAGAGCAAAAAACAGATAAAAGAAGCAGAAAAAAATGAGATAAAATTTTACTTCATTCATGCGAAAATGTTACCAGTATCGAAAGAAAGAATGAATGACAGTTGTAAGGATAATGGGCTCTTTCTCGTGCCCACCCACAATAACGTCAACAGTATGTGCCCATTTTTGGTTGCAGTGGGTCGGGCTGATTGCTTGATTCAACTTCTCATACGTTCCCTTGCGGGCTGTTGAAAATATAAATAAAATCCACCTTTTTTTTTTTCTCTTCAACTTTTCCGTATATGTTCTTCGGCCAATAAAGTTACGGCAGCCGTACAAAAATTTTATGTATTATTCATAAAAATTAAAATTTTTGCCAATTTTTTAATGAAATTTAAATAATAGAAAAAACTTTAAGAAGAAAATCGAAGATACTTTTTTTGTGGGTTATCTGTCGCCACTTTTTACGTTGGTGATTTTTTTATCAAGTTTTTTGTTAGATGTGGTATTTAAAATGTTTTTTTTAATTGTTTTTTCTTTTTTTTTCAGACTGCTTTGGGATAGTATATTTTTGCACATCTGTATTTGTGAAAAAATTGGAAAATTAATTTTTAAAAAATGGTTACAGATGAGATAAACAAAAACAAACAAGTTCAAGTAACAAAAAAAAAAAAAAAAAGAATTATATTTTATTTACTTTGTCTCCACCTAGAAAGTAATTGTTTCAATAGTGACAGTGTACATTGCTTTTTTTTCTCACATGAAAAACTCCATGGTATCCAAGATACTATTTACATGTAATTTGAGTATTTTTTTTAGTATTTTTTGTGTTTGTTACTTTTTTTTATCTTTATCTTACGACGTACTACTTACTTGGTCACTCATAAAAAAATAGGGAAATTATTGGGAAAATAGTTGTTGTAGATTAGCATTTGTTATTATTAAAACCTTTCTTAAAACCGCGACACTTGTCAGAATCGAAAAATATTGATTTGTTATCGATTTGAAGGGTGGGGGAGGGGGGTCCTGTTTAATATCGATACAATGTCAAGTCAATCCCTGAATTTTTACAGAGTTAGTGTCCTTGTCACCTAGTTGCTATTTACTATAACTTTACAAATGTCAAGTTTGAAAATGTGTTATTGGTATCTGCATATATTTTTAAAATTTTCCAATTTTCTTTTTTTTTAACATTTAAAAAAAAATATTTGTCTCGGAAGTCTGTGTCTAAAAATGAAGAATAAAAAAACATAAAATGTAAATTTTTTTGTTCTCAAAAAATATATATATTTGTTTTTAGTTTACTAAAAACAAAAACAAAAAAAAAAATACCCCACCTAAAGAAATGCCGATAACAATTTCGATTCCGAAAAGTGGCGCGGCCTAAACTCTAAAATTAGAATGCGAATCCACAAAAAATATTTCTTCCCTCCAAAATTTTTCATAAGTGGGCCAGTAGTGTCCAACGTTTTTACTAGTGTACCTTCTGTTACTGTTAATAAACGTGGGTGTATGTGGCACAAGGCCGGACGTTCTGTTACTGTTTTTTGTTCTTTAAGCGAAAAGAAAACAAAAGTGTATAAATAAGTTAAGTATATACTTAAAAAAAAATCAGCTAACTTTCACCGACTTCAAATTAAAGAATTTTTCTTTCATATTTTTTTTTTTTTTTTTTTTTAATCAAATTCAACGAAGGACGCATATAAAAAAAAATTAGGTAAGCGACTAAAATTAGTTATCTTCATCATACTGAGTAGAAAACATTCTCGAAAAATTTACCTGAAAAGTTAAGAAGTAGATTGAATGAAAATGACCATAAAATAAATCTTTCTTATCGTCACTTAGAGTGACTTTCGGCTATGAGAGCAATGATTTTTTTTTTTTACTTCAACCAACCAACCAACAAAAATACCTTTCTTAATATTTGATCATTGATATCATTATTCACATAGCTTCAGTTTGTACCCGCCCTTCTTCCACAGAAAGATACAGTCAGTCAGCTATGTGCCATTCGTGATACACGCTTAGGCGATCATGTATCTTTCGATACATGACTGACGAGGCAGATCCCCACCCCCGCAGTAGGTTGCTATTTCTTTCTGCAGTAGACCAGTTGCTATCCAAGGCTATAGAACCCGAGGAGGAAAAGAGGGTTCATTCGACTGGAATTCGAACTTGGCTCTCCGATTCCTCAATTCGAGCCGCTATCCCTTACTCCTAGACAGATGATACATATATGTGAAATGGAAATGGCCCCCAAGAGGTTCTGTTGGTCTTTTTATGGGTTTCCATTTGTTACATTTTAAATTACATTTGATAATTTGTGTTTTAACTTTAAATGAGTTTTTTTTAACTTTTTTTGTTTCTTTATTGTCTTGTTGTGACAATAATTCTTCAATGAGACTTGAGAATTTTTTTGTTCGAAAATAATTAGTTTCACATTTAGAGGATTAATTTTAAACTAAAAGTATGTAGTGAAAATTTAATTTTTTTTTTAATAGTCTTTATTTATCTGCTAGTAACATTGTCATGTTTTCCTGGTATGTGTCAGTCAGCAGTGTTTACCATGCTTCAACCTTTGTTAGAGATATTGAGATGAGGATTGTTTTTTGTTTTTTTATTGTTTTTTGCCAATTTATTTAGACAGCAGTTTTGGAATTGGTAGAGCGGTTTTATTTTTTTAACGTAGTCGTATCTATCTATCTATCTATCTATCATTCATCTATCTATCTATCTATCTCTATCTATCTCAGTTTACCTATCGATCTATCGATTGGTCTCGGTTTTTATCTAATTATTTATCGCATTCAGTCTATTCTTTTAAACCTTAGTTATCGAAAATTTATACCGAAATAGTGGAGGTACATCTATCTATCTATCTATCTATCTATCTATCTATCTATCTATCTATCTATCTATCTATTCATCTCATTATCTAATTCTGTTCATTATCTATTCTGTTCATTATTCTATCTATCTATCTATCATCTATCTATCTATCTATCTATCTATCTATCTATTATCTATCTATCTAATTCTGTTCATTATCTATCTATCTATCTTCTCTTCTATTCATTATCTATCTATCTATCTATCTATCTATCTATCTATCTATTCATCTATCTATCTATCTATCTATCTATCTATCTATCTATTCTATTATCTATCTATCTATCTATCTATCTTCTATCTATCTATCTATCTATCTATCTAATTCTGTTCATTATCTATCTATCTATCTATTAATTCTATCTATCTATCTATTCATCTATCTATCTATTCTATCTATCTATCTAATTCTGTTCATTATCTATCTATTCATCTATCTATCTATCTATCTATCTCTCTATCTATCTATCTATCTAATTCTGTTCATTATCTAATTCTGTTCATTCATTTCATTATCTATCTATCTATCTATCTATCTATCTATCTATTCATCTATCTAATTCTGTTCATTATCTATCTATCTATCTATCTATCTATCTATCTATCTATCTATCTATCTATCTATCTATCTATCTAATTCTGTTCATTATCTATCTATCTATCTATCTATCTATCTATCTATCTATCTATCTATCTAATTCTGTTCATTATCTATCTATCTATCTATCTAATTCTGTTCATTATCTATCTATCTATCTATCTATCTATCTATCTATCTATCTATCTATCTATCTATCTATCTATCTATTTAATTCTGTTCATTATCTAATTCTGTTCATTATCTATCTATCTATCTATCTATCTAATTCTGTTCATTATCTATCTATCTATCTCTATCTATAACAAGCATCGCATTAAAATACACATAACACACATACACACATTAAATTTTATTTCTGTATCATTACAGCATTTCATTAAAGAAATTAATTCTACTCAAAAAAAGGTGTTACTGTTAACTTTTATGGCTAAAAATATTTTAAATGTGCTGAAAATAATCAGGTTGTGGTATGCATTGTCTCGCAGTGCAAAGAAAAAAAAGTCTTTTTAATAGCGATTATTCTCAGATTAAACAGCTGTCAAAAAATTTGGAAAATTAATGTTCTTCAATGAATAAATTAAAAAAAACAAAAATAGGAAATATATTTCAGTGTCGTAATGAAGAAAAATCAAATGGATAATTTTTCAAGTCACAATCTGCATTTTATAAAAATTTTATTTAAAAAGCTAAAAATAAAATAATTTTTGTTTAAACTTCACGAATATTAAAATACCAACAGCCAACACTAATAATGTCGAACTTCTAACTTTTTGCTTCATGACAATTACAATCTTCAAAAATTTAAAAATGCAACATCAATCTTCTTGTCTGCTAGAATCCTATTATTTTAGTGTTTTATTCTCGGTTTCCTTCATTCTCAGCAACCCAATGCGTCTTAAGGGTTTTATCGCCTTGCTTGGGGTGAAATGATAAAAAATACAACAGGTAACGCTTAATATTACCATTACAACAACCATTATCTTGCTGGAACGAACTGTTATCATCGGATATTATGATGAGCGTGGAATTAACTTCGACGAACCTGTATCCTACACAGAACTGTCATATATCCTGACGTGCTATACCATTTAGCTACAGTGGTAGCGTCTGGTTAGCCAGATCGAAATACTGCTTTAAACTACAAACTTCCTATGATTTCTCTCGAAGCGTAAATCAAATGACGTCATATATCATGAAATGGACTAAGTCTGATAATTATTTTAATATATTTATTGTTTATACGTTATTTTTATAGATACAAATATTTAAGTAAATGCTTTGTTTATAATAAACAGTATTAACAACATTTACCGGTCTGAATGTCCGAAAATTTTTATAGAAAATATGTTTCCTCCGACAAGAATTGAACCTGTATCCTATACATGACCGTCATATAGCCTGACATGCTATACAATTTAGCTACAGTGGTAGAGTCTGGTTACTTCAGTAAAGATTATTTCCGAAATCGCGCATGGAGTTATATGCTTAGTTGGGATTACCTATCGACAATGGCGTGAGAAAGAAAAAATGATCAAACTCCGACAAGACATTGAGCGGTCAAGACTTATAGACGCGAGAAGTCGTATGATTAATGTGGAATTAACTTTGACGCGTACCATCTACCTCAGGCTCCCTGAAGGCCAGGGACACTCCATCATAGTAACAGTCATCTACGATGTCAGTGGTATCTTTCATCAGAACAATGCCTTTTGCTACTCTGTACAAGCAGTACAGGAATTGTTTCAAGAACATGAAGAAAAGATTTCATTATGTTGTCGACTATCAAATTCACATATCTCAGATCTCAATCTGATTGAGAAGTTAGGATATGTGTTAAACTAACAAATTCACTCTGCAGTGCAATGTTATCGGTTTTAATCTGGCATCTCGGATTAAGTCACTTTCACACCACTGTAACTTAGCTTCCCGGTGCATTTTCTATAAATATTTTTATGATTTTGTTCTGATGAGCTTTCCTCTTTGATATCCCGACTTCATGAAGAACTAGATTGGCAGCTAGGTCTCATCTTTTTACTGTTGAAATTGCTAAGTGTAAGCGTAAGTTCTACTTTGATCGTTTCTTCTTTCGCACTTCTCGTCTGTGGAACTCTCCTCTAGCCGCTTGCTTTCCTGTCAACTACACTCTTCAAAACTTTTAATGCAATCTTCTTTGGCCTTGGATCCTGTTATTTTATTTTATTTATTTTTTTTTTGTCCTTTCTACCCAGAAAACATTTTACTCGGTTTGTTTCACTGTCTTGCGTCTTAGTGGCTTTTTCACTTTCCTTGAATTGAAATGATTTTTTTAAAAGTTATAATATACATTTGCGTATAAGTAAATAAGCGTGATATATTTATAACTGTTTTTGCCAATTCAGTTTAAATTTCTGAAAGAGAGAGTTTAAATGTCTGAGAAACATAAAGAAAGAAGGTTGGGTGAATTTGTCACTCACAGGAAAATTAAAAAGAGCAGAGTGAAACATGGAGTAACCTACCTATCTACCTATGGATAACAGAACAAGAATAGTAAGGGAACGCATATTGTTAAGAGGTACAAAGGATAAGAACCTGTGGAGAGCCATGATCATCCATATCCTGACAGGACACGGCACATAAAAGAAGATTTATTAAAACACATTAAAAAAAAAATAGTGTATTAATTGTCCAAAATAGGAGAAAATAAACAGAAAGACAAAAAAATAAAAAAAAAGCATTTCTTACTTTAAACTCACTCATTGGTTTTTTTTCTATTTTTTTTTTTTTGTTTGTCTTTCATGAAAAATGACGTTAAAATTTTGGAATTTAAGATCTTGATTGATCAGACAGCTGGAATTTACACATAAAAAAAAAATCACATAACATCAAATTAAAATGATCGATTACGATGTTTTTATAATTAATCAATTCAAAAATTTCTTTTAGACTGTTGTAGGTAGTAGTACGTTGAGTGTTTGAATTGAGGAACACGCGTCTCCTGGAATATCCACAACAAAAATGGACGACTTGCATGTGTGTCCGCCATGATAAAATACAAAGAAACAGCAAGAACCGATACATATACAAACAAATGATAATGTATTAACAAAGAAAGGTATACAAAGACAATGATGTGTGTAAGAAAAGAATGAGGAAACCTTTTTGGTCCAAAGGATATGAAGTGAGTGAATGTGCATACGTACGTGTGTTGTATGTGGGTGAGGTTTGTTTATGTGTTTACCAATGGAAAACGCGTTTTTCCGTGGGAGACTTACATGTTGACGTGTAAGCGGAAAAAGTAAAAAGAGGCTACGAAAAATTATCGCAAAATATTTATAGTCCAGAGAGAGTCCCCTAGTAGCCTTCCGCGGGAGACTTACATGTTGACGTGTAAGCAGAAAAAGTAAAAAGAGGCTACGAAAAATTATCGCAAAATATTTATAGTCCGGAGAGCGTTCCCTAGTAGCAGTTTCAGGAAAGTAAGTGGAGTTAAGACCCACAATGATGATGATGATGATGATGATGATTCATATTAACCATGGAAAATCAAAAATCCTTTGTTTGCTCATAAATATTGGTACAATAGAAATAAACCAACCCGAAGATTTACGGGAAATTAAAAAGAGATACAGAAGATAATTGAAACGATGAAAAAGTACTGAGATCAATTAATTAGTATAGGTGTGTAGATAGAATGTAGACTAGAGCAGAGAGGTTCAATGACATGATCTACGCCAAAATGAATCCAGGAAAAAACAAAAGCCACAGGAAAAAACGCCACGGTAAAAAAGTTACAGGAAAAAAAAAGCAACAGGACAAGATTAGCAGACAGCGAACAAAATCCTGGCCTCTTATCCAAAAGAAGTGGACAAAATCCCAGTCTCATAAATAAAGTGAAAAGTCAAAGACCTTTAATTCAAATTTTAATGTCAAATTGAGAATTTATTCACATAAAGTTGGGTCTTATGGTAGGATACTCGGACTCCCTAACTATGATATCAAATATGTTAGATGGTATTTATCAATCCACCCACGGGGATCGAATGTGGCACAAGGCTTTTTTAATGTGGGTATTCACATATCTCAGATCTCAATCTGATTGAGAAGTTAGGATATGTGTTGAACTAACAAATTCACTCTGCAGTGCAATGTTATCGGTTTTAATCTGACATCTCGGATTAAGTCACTTTCACACCACTGTAACTTAGCTTCCCGGTGCGTTTTCTATAAATATTTTTATGATTTTGTTCTGATGAGCTTTCCTCTTTGATATCCCGACTTCAGCCAAAAATAAATAACCATCCAAACCCGTCCAAGCGGGCCAGTTCCGTCAACCTCCCCCAACGAAACCCTACCCTTCGGCGGAGCTTCGTCCGGGTTCCTCTCTGCAAGCAGAGAGTTCGACAGACACCCGACCCGGCAGTTCACAAAGCGCAGATACTACACTTTGATCCTAGCCACCGGGCCGAGCGGGTATTCTTTTTATAGATCGATTTACTATGAATTTCTGTTGTAAACAGAGCCGACCCATAGACTCACGAATCAGCCAACCGAGGACTGTGTTACCGGCTACTATATAAATTAATTGTGAATTTCTTCCTAGCCAAAGTTGTGACTTTTTCCTAGCCCAAATTGTGACTTTATTATGCGACTGTTTTTTCCTGTGACTTTATTACCGACCACGATTTTTTTTTCAGTTAGTTATTCATTATTTGGAAAAATATATGTCGTCAGTATTATAGCAATTGCCATCTTTGTTGAGTTTGTCACACTAAAGCGAACATGTATAAAATTAAGTAAACCATCAGTCAGTTATGTGCCATGCGTGATACACGCTTAGGCGATCATGTATCGAAAGATACATGAATAACGAGACAGATTTTTCCCCCAGTAGGTTGCTATTTCTGAGGTATTTACCCATAGCAGGGGGGTGGGGAGAAGAAGAGGGTTCATGCCTTTACCAAAGGTATTAGCACGTAAGTGAATGTAATGGATGTGATAGGAATTCGAACTCGGCTCACCGATTTCTCAAACCGAACAGCTATCCATTACTCCACCGTGCGTCTGATTTAAATGTTGGACCTGGGAGTAACGCCACCTGAGATTAATTATTCGGACAAAATGAACGTTGGAATATTATATATATATATATATATTTTTAACATTTATAAAATGAACACTCAGAAGCAGGAAGAGATTGCAGTAATTCCTTGGACGAATAATGAGAAAGGAGGGCTTGGAAAACTTAACTCCCACGGGGGTATATTGAGGGCAAGAGAGCAGGGGAAGGCAGCGAGCTACTTATCTTACAAGCTTGTGTGAATGATTGACGGGACGTAAGGAGGGAATGTTAGCAAAGGGAGAAAATCTGATAAGAGCTAGATAGATGTAGGAAGTTTTGGAGAGCCATGATCGTCTATGTCCTCAAGGGATGCGGCACAAAGACCAAGAATCACATATTTATTTCTTTTATTCAAATAAAATTTATGCGTTGAACTCATTCAAAACTGAAAACTAAATTCAACCTTTTCATTTGAAATTTTATTACTTAATATAGCTGCTTCTCTAAAGTGTTAAATTACATCCCCGTTTTGATTAACTTTTTTTAATCAATAATTAATTTCCCTATAATTGAATATTAATTTCACAGAAGAAAAAGTAAGACTTCACTAACATTTTTTATTTATATACAATGAATGAGATATTAAAAAAAAGAAGCAATTTGTTTTCTTAATCGCTTTTACGATTTTTAATATACTGCCGTTTTTACCTAATAATAACGAATGTTTTTAAAGTAGTCACTACAGTAAATATTTTTTTCATCTAATTTTAACATCTTGAAAATCATATTTTAAGAGATCAAACGAACAATTAAATTACTAAGTAAACTAATTTATCACTTGAAACAGTCCCTCGTGTTTTTAAATCTTAATTTTTATAAGGTAGAATACACATTTTATTGTAACCTACAATAATGGATCATATGCAATATAGGTGAGCAATTCAAACTAGAAATATTGAAAATAAAGACAATGTATCTAAATACAAATTAGAGATATGTTATAATATTCCATCTTAAATTAATCAACAATGTTTTGCGGAAACTTTTAACATCAACTTGAGATTTTTCCTTTTAATTTTAATTTTTTTTAACATATTCAACATTATGGATATAACATAGTAGTGAATGTTATAGTGTTTTGTTTTTTTTGTTTTTTTTTTCGAGACTTAGCATGTGCCAAAAAAAACAAATTCACGGATTTGGACGAAATAATAAAGAACGCAGAATTATGTTAAAATCTGCGACAATTTTCATCATTTAAAGTTCAGTTTTTAATTTGTAACGTATATAAAATGTAAGTAGAAAAGAGAAAATGTTAATAAGATAGAAAGGGTCACAAAAGATAGTACGCAACGGCCATATATATATATATCTGTGTGTGTGTGTGTGTGTGTGTGTGTGTGTGTGTGTGTGTGTGTGTGTGTGTGTGTGTGTGTGAAAAGTGTGTGTATATAAATATAAATATAAATATGTATTTATATATTATATGCATGCCTACTTATTAGAAAGCGCTCAATATCAGAGATAGAGCTATATACACCTTTGTTAAACTCGCCAAATCAGAGGAAGTTTTATTTATAAGCATGAACGATTTGAATGAAAGTCAACGATATTTGTGAGTGTAACAGTAACACTTTACCCACAGTGGACAGATACTGTCTGACCCTAGGCTGATCCCGTACACTTAGGTGCCTAAAGACAGGGACGTTTATTTTTATGAGGAAATTTTCCGACTACCCACAGAGTTTATTAAACCACCCCGTTTATTAATTTCACACTTTTTGACCCTTTTAAATGATTTTTCGACTTCATCTTTATTACCCCACCCCCGTTTATTGTATATTGAGAAATCTCCGACCCTATCGTTTATTGGGGCCCCCTTCCTATATTGTATTAAGCACCTAATATTCTGATTTTAGACAAAAGTGCTAATTCCTACGTAAATAAGACCGTCATTTTTTTTATTATTCAAGTTGGTATTTATTCACGTAGAACGGAATTATTTTCGTATTTATTCCATTATAAAATGATAAATAATAAATGTTTCATTATTGTTGGTTCACAAATTTTTTATATTCTCGTAAATATAAAATTATTCTTGTAAATAAGCACTCTAATAAATAAATAAATAAATAAATAAATAAATAAATAAATAGTGTTTAACATCTTTGTTGTCAGTTGTCAAGAATAAAGAACATAAATTCACTTTCATATGTTTGTGTTTTATTAAAGTTTTACTCGCTATTTAAAACAATTCACGAGTGAGTCAAAAGTCTATACAATAATAGCGGTGTCAAGGGAATAACCGTCCTTTTGACACACCGTTTTTACGAATACAAAGGTTAAACATTGCCGAATTCTTATTCTAATATAAATTCTCTTTCTGGGTATTAATAATCTCCTGATATTGATAAGTTAACTACAATTGATCTTGATGGAAATACATAATATAGTAAAGATTCAATATACATGGATAAGATTTTGATGTTTTAATTAACTTGTTTCTGAAATCGATTTCGTTAAAGATAAATTTAAGCTATATAAAACTATAAAGAGCTAACACAAACAAAAACAATTCAACCTAGGAACAATTATAAGAGTCCCCTAACTAGCGTTTAAGTTAATTAACTAAATCAAAATTAGTATAAAATTAAAAAAAAAATGAAAAAAAAAAGTAGCCAAATGCCGAGACCTTCTGACGAGTTGAGCGAACGATTACAAATAGGTTCGTCAACGAAACTCTGGAGTCGAGAGGCTGAATATAACATCAATCAGCTAAGTAACATTGGTATTAACCTAAATTTATACATACGTATTTTTGAATGGATTTTTTATCCGACATTATTTCTTTGTTACTATAAGCGTTATTTTCAGTGGGCACGCGTATTAGAATTACTATCCCTGTTTCCTAAATAGTAAAATTAATAACCGGCCTGGATTGAGATGTATTAAAGAAAGATTGTGCTTCCGACAAGAATCGAAACCGCATTCACGTTTCCGTCAACACACCAATTCGATCATGTTGGTCTCATTAATAAAGCAAGTTTGGAATTACCTATTTAAGGAATTATCGGTAGAAATTATACGAATCTAGATCTGATAGCTTACCCGAAATATATATCACACTTAACATAGAAACACGTATTTTTTTGGTCAAGCAGCGGGCCCGCTTTGTTACAAACAGAATTGGTTTCAAGGGTTAAAACTTTATTTAATGATCTTGTGTAGAAGTAAACAGTTGAGATTCATCAATTGAGAATGAAAACCAATTTAACGACGAGAAAAATAGAGTGATTTTTCATAAATTGAGATTTTGATTCAAACAAATTTTCATTTTAAAGATGGCTGTCATATTTACAATAATTTCTGGAGTTTTTAAGCTTTTGATAAATTATATCGGAAAAAAAATCTATCATTTAATGTATATAGATATTTTAAAACTGTTCGTGAAAACACCTACATTTAAAAAGGAGATGAAAGAAAGCGAAAATTAAAGTATATACCAGAAACTCACCTCAAAATATGGCAGATGAAGACTTGGGTTGTGCTAAAAATAGCGCACTTGGCTTCTTACCATAAGCAATAAAATGGAAAGAAAATAAGACATTTTCTCCAGTGACATTGTTACGGTCTGCGAAGATACTTGAAAAAGTGATGAAGGTTTGAAGATATTTATTGAGGATATTTATTAGTGTCTAATCTTCAGCTACAACCATCTGACATCTTATATGAACGTGCAATTGCATGAAATAATAAAAAAAATAATACCTAATAACGGTGTCCTAACAGAGTTCTGCAAGAACCAACATTATTAAATTCAAGATTTTTTTAAATCGGTATCACCCCATGCAAGGCAGTAAAGCCATTAAAACACAAAGTGTTACAGGGTGTGGAAGAATTAGGAACAAAAACATTAATAATGAGTGGGAAGAGGAAAGAGTAACCAGAACAGTAGATAGTGGTTGATATTGCATTTAAATTATTGCAGATTAAAGTTGGTTGGAAAGCATGGGACCAAAAGGGAGTTCTACAAGAAAGGCAGTAAAGCCACTAAGACACAAGGGGTTACAGGGTGTGGAAGAATTAGGAACAGAAACATTAATAATGAGTGGAAAGAGGAAAGAGTAATCAGAACAGTAGATAATGGTGGATATTGCATTTAAATTATTGCAGATTAAAGTTGGTTGGAAAGCATGGGACCAAAAGGGAGTTCTACAAGAAAGGCAGTAAAGCCACTAAGACACAAGGGGTTACAGGGTGTGGAAGAATTACGAACAAAAACATTAATAATGAGTGGTAAGAAGAAAGAGTAATCAGAACAGTAGATAGTGGTGGATATTGCATTTAAATTATTGCAGATTAAAGTTGGTTGGAAAGCATGGGACCAAAAGGGAGTTCTACAAGAAAGGCAGTAAAGCCACTAAGACACAAGTGGTTACAGGGTGTGGAAGAATTAGGAACAGAAACATTAATAATGAGTGGAAAGAGGAAAGAGTAATCAGAACAGTAGATAATGGTTGATATTGCATTTAAATTATTGCAGATTAAAGTTGGTTGGAAAGCATGGAACTGGAAGAGAGTTCCACAAGAAAGGCAGTAAAGCCACTAAGACACAAGGGGTTACAGGGTTTGGAAGAATTAGGAACAGGAAACATTAATAATGAGTGGGAAGAGGAAAGAGTAATCAGAACAGTAGATAGTGGTTGATATTGCATTTAAATTATTGCAGATTAAAGTTGGTTGGAAAGCATGGAACTGGAAGAGAGTTCCACAAGAAAGGCAGTAAAGCCACTAAGACACAAGGGGTTACAGGGTGTGGAAGAATTAGGAATAGAAACATTAATAATGAGTGGGAAGAGGAAAGAGTAATCAGAACAGTAGATAGTGGTTGATATTGCATTTAAATTATTGCAGATTAAAGTTGGTTGGAAAGCATGGGACCAAAAGGAGTTCCACAAGAAAGGCAGTAAAGCCACTAAGACACAGGGTTACAGGGTTTGGAAGAATTAGGAACAGGAAACATTAATAATGAGTGGGAAGAGGAAAGAGTAATCACAACAGTAGATAGGTTGATATTGCATTTAAATTATTGCAGATTAAAGTTGGTTGGAAGCATGGGAAACAAAGGGAAGAGTTCTACAACAGAAAGGCATTTAAATTATTGCACTAAGACACAAGGGGAGTTACAGGGTTTGGAAGAATTAGGGTTTGGACAGGAAAAATTAATAATGAGTGGGAAGAGGAAAGAGTAATCAGAACAGTAGATAGTGGTTGATATTGCATTTAAATTATTGCAGATTAAAGTTGGTTGGAAAGCATGGAACTGGAAGAGAGTTCCACAAGAAAGGCAGTAAAGCCAATAAGACACAAGGGGTTACAGGGTTTGGAAGAATTAGGAACAGAAACATTAATAATGAGTGGGAAGAGGAAAGAGTAATCAGAACAGTAGATAGTGGTTGATATTGCATTTAAATTATTGCAGATTAAAGTTGGTTGGAAAGCATGGAACTGGAAGAGAGTTCCACAAGAAAGGCAGTAAAGCCACTAAGACACAAGGGGTTACAGGGTTTGGAAGAATTAGGAACAGGAAACATTAATAATGAGTGGGAAGAGGAAAGAGTAATCAGAACAGTAGATAGTGGTTGATATTGCATTTAAATTATTGCAGATTAAAGTTGGTTGGAAAGCATGGAACTGGAAGAGAGTTCCACAAGAAAGGCAGTAAATCCAATAAGACACAAGGGGTTACAGGGTTTGGAAGAATTAGGAACAGGAAACATTAATAATGAGTGGGAAGAGGAAAGAGTAATCAGAACAGTAGATAGTGGTTGATATTGCATTTAAATTATTGCAGATTAAAGTTGGTTGGAAAGCATGGAACTGGAAGAGAGTTCCACAAGAAAGGCAGTAAAGCCACTAAGACACAAGGGGTTACAGGGTTTGGAAGAATTAGGAACAGAAACATTAATAATGAGTGGGAAGAGGAAAGAGTAATCAGAACAGTAGATAGTGGTTGATATTGCATTTAAATTATTGCAGATTAAAGTTGGTTGGAAAGCATGGGACCAAAAGGGAGTTCCACAAGAAAGGCAGTAAAGCCACTAAGACACAAGGGTTTACAGGGTTTGGAAGAATTAGGAACAGAAACATTAATAATGAGTGGGAAGAGGAAAGAGTAATCAGAACAGTAGATATTGGTTGATATTGCATTTAAATTATTGCAGATTAAAGTTGGTTGGAAAGCATGGAACTGGAAGAGTTCCACAAGAAAGGCAGTAAAGCCACTAAGACACAAGGGGTTACAGGGTTTGGAAGAATTAGGAACAGGAAACATTAATAATGAGTGGGAAGAGGAAAGAGTAATCAGAACAGTAGATAGTGGTTGATATTGCATTTAAATTATTGCAGATTAAAGTTGGTTGGAAAGCATGGAACTGGAAGAGAGTTCCACAAGAAAGGCAGTAAAGCCACTAAGACCCAAGGGGTTACAGGGTTTGGAAGAATTAGGAACAGGAAACATTAATAATGAGTGGGAAGAGGAAAGAGTAATCACAACAGTAGATAGTGGTTGATATTGCATTTAAATTATTGCAGATTAAAGTTGGTTGGAAAGCATGGGACCAAAAGGGAGTTCTACAAGAAAGGCAGTAAAGCCACTAAGACACAAGGGGTTACAGGGTGTGGAATAATTAGGAACAGAAACATTAATAATGAGCAGGAAGAGGAAAGAGTAATCAGGAGGACAGTAGGTAGTGATTAACAGAGATTAAAATTTTTGTAGATTAAAGTTCGTTGGAAAACATGCAGCCGGAAGGGAATTCCACAAGAAAGGCAATAAAGCCACTAAGAGTGGGTTACAGAGTGTGGAAGAATTAGGAACAGAAGAGGGGATTACAGAGCGTGGAAGAATTAGGAACAGAAACATTAATAATAAGAGGAAAGCGTAATTGGAAGGACAGTAGATAGCAATTGACATTGCATTTAAATTTTTGAAGATTAAAGTTGGCTGGAGAGCAATGAGCTGGAAGGGAAATCCACAATTATAGACGGGATACAGCAACAATTGCAATGCGGAGATACAGATTAGATTGTTAATCATATAATAAGTGAAGGTTGTAAGTTGGGTCAGAAGAAGTTAAAAAATAGATATAACTGGGCAGGAAAGGTGATCCAATAAGAATTCAAACAATTGAGATTTGACAATGTAAATTAATATAAAGGTATGTGTAATGTTATCGTTATTCAGACTAAGAAAAACAAAAGACTCTCATAGGTAAAATTATCGTTTATTAATTTCTGAACTTCGTCAGTTAATAACATTTACATAAAACTTTGATCTTCTCTGTCTCTTCTCTCTCAGGTAAGGCATTAATATATTTCCTTTTATCCGGTTCTCCCACATGTGCACACCATAAGCACAGCTGGGTTGATTACCTGCTTATATGTCGACGGAAACCACTGACATCCTGTGAGGCATGAATTTGTACTTTGTGGCTACAAATCCACCTTAAAGTTAACCCGCTGATGCATCTAGTTTCTCTGATGTAGCATAACACTTAGGGTAAGTTTATTTTCAGTCTTATAATATTGTTCATTGAAGGGGGGTAACTAAAGAGTAAGTGTGTAATCAATCCCGTGTCCTAAATCAAACTGAAACGAAAACCTTTTAAAAAGCTGCCGGAAGTAACGACTTCTGTATAATTTCCTATTATGAAATAATAGCAACGATATTGTTCTATTGAAGGCGGGGTTACTAAAGAGTGTGGGTTCCAGAACTACAACACCTAAAAAAAGAAAAAAAAAACGGAAGCAATCACTTCCGTGTACTGAATTAAACTGAAACGAAAAATAATAAAATTCGGTATATACCTAAGGTTTAAATGTATTTTTCATAAAGGTAAAAACATTTTCGAAGCTTTCCTCCAGTTTCAATTGAAAGCTAAAGGATTAAATTTTCTAATTCCAGAAAAAAAATACTGTGGAGTATTTCAAATAGAAATTTAAATGATTTTTAGTCGATTCTTCCGAAAAACCAATTGAAACGGCCATTTTTACCTTTTTTTAGAGAAATGTAAACAAACTTATTTTTCGGTTTTGAAAATCTCGCTATAATAAGATATACATTTCTGAAACGTTACTTTCGTAAAATTAGCAAATTTAAAGTTAAATTAATCTGTTCTGAAACAAAAAAATTTCTAGACAAACATTTCTTGGCCTCGGAGTCTTGTTATTTTCACGTCTCCATCGATAATTTGATGGTTAAATATGTTCACAGGTTTAGTACGGTGCATAAAAAGTGACATAACGTTTTTTTTTGTTTCTTATAATAATTTAAAAAACTATAAAATTTTCTTACATTATAGAGTTGCCTCTATCTCTTTCATTATTTAATAGCTAAGATAACGATAAATAATTTTATTAATTATTAATATTACATTAAGTTATTACATTTTTAAATTAATAACTGAGATAATAACTGATAAAATTATTATTGTATTAATAATTAAAATATCTCACTGATTTATTGTTTAAATTGATAAATGAGATAATTTTATTATCTCAATTTAATTTTTAATTTAATAACTGAGAATGAGATAAGACCTTTACATGTCAAGAGACTTTGCTCAAGGAGGAGACAAGCTTTGAAACACGTGACCTTTTAACGATAATGTCACTTATGAGATATCATCCTAAAAAAAAAATATAACATTTTGACGCTCACAAAAAATATTCTTAATTATGGTAAAAAGTTTTGGTAGCATTATTTGTATTAAGCTTTTAATTTTCGCTTAGTAAATATAGTCTTATTAGTAAATATAGTCTTATTAGTAAATATAGTCTTATTAGTAAATATAGTCTTATAACCGACTCCACACTCTGTATGAAAGGATTTTAAAACGTTTTTTAAGATTAAAGAAAAATGAAAAAACTAAAAGAAAAATGCAAACAATTCTTGTAAAAATTCTTTATTCATCGAAAAAAAAATTTTCTTCGGATAATAATGTCCTTAATGTATATTATTTATAAAAGCAAATAAAAGTCTATTTAATTTGATAATTAGATAGTTTATTGCAGTTTTTATTTTACGAATTGGTGCAAATTTTTAAAAAAGTTGGCAGTAGTTGTGAAAAAAAAAATGATGATTTTATTTCTCCAAGAAGTCCTGCTTATAAGTAATATAAAACAATTTGCGTCCGCTTGGAAATTCTAGAAAATTTCATAAAATTAATTTATGGGGTGAGGGGTAACAGATGTAAAAAAATATATACGTATTTTCTAAAAATAAAAATTTCAAAAATAAATTAATTCATTTTTGAATAAAGAAGAAAATTTTTTTTTTAAATATTTAAAAAAATACTTTGTTCTTTCCTCTTAATAATAACAAACATTTTAATGATAAAACTTTGTTTTTATTAAGTTTCGGATCTTTTATCATTATGCCATACTGATTTTTTAGCAAAGTACCTAAAAAACTTTACTCAGCTCCTGGAAATACAGAAAAATTTCACCAAAATTTAAACCACACCAAATTAATCATTCATGCCAACATAATTTATCCAATCATAAAAATCAAATTCAAAGATATATATTGGTCCGGAGATATATAAAAAAAGGTTTGGGAACTACTGGTTTAATGTGATGAACTAAAAAACATTATTAAATGACACGTATACTAATTAGTGTCATTTAATACTGATAATGAGACTGACTGATCCACTCGTAAAAAATAAGAAAAATTTTTGCGAGGAACCATATAACTTAGCATTCATTAGACCTTCCTCACAGTACGAGATTTTTCATAATCATAATCGGAAAATATTGATTTTATATGATTTTATAATAGCCATCCTGTTCATAATATCCATTTTTATGGAAGAGCGTAGATTGCTAGTGAACCGGAAGTTATCTGTGATTGGACAATAAATTGCCAAGAGGAGTCACAGTGTGTGATGAAAAATGAGGAAAGTTGTAGCTGACAGATGGCACACAAATCAATACCCGATCAGTATCAGTAGGGTTACCGTGGAGAGGGGTATGATGCTGAAAGATCCGAAATCACTAATGATGTACACCAAATCATCGAACAGGTGTATTTCACGAATTGGAGGTGTAGGAAAATTTTGTAATGCCTGTTAGTAGGAGAGACTTTGTAAATGTAGACATTTAAAAACAAAATTCAAATAATCTTCAATGCTCAGAAAAAATTCTTTTACAGACCTTTTTGCGAGCCAACGTGAAGTTTGTTGTCCAATGGAAAGGCCCGAATCATATCCGGGAGTGAATTCCCAAATGACCTTTTCAAGCCCCACATACAAGATAAAAGACGGGCAAGTTTGCCTGTCACCAGAGAGGAGGAGACGTGTATTAACACGTCCCTTGACAAACGTCAAGCGATTGTTATTATTATCTTTACCTTTCTCCATCACCTCTTTTATACTTGATAAACGAGCGGAACATTTTAAGACTGAGCAATTACTTCAAAGACATTCCTACCCTACGATAATGCTCATACATACATACATGCACACATATGTTCCTGCCTACGTACACATAAACTCATTCTTGCAAGGACTACTACGAACATTTTGACGACCTTGTATCAAACAAAATACATTCATTTTATGGTGGGCTATCTAACTAACAAGGTCAAATCAAACTAATCTTTTTCAACACTCATGCACTTCACTATAACTGATAACCCACTATACAATAAAGAAAATATCCGAATTCAACAAACTAGACAACGCCACTATAAATTGGATGACGTTCAAGGATATTGCGCACAGATGGATGAACTCTCTAGAGACATCTTTGACAGATTTCAAAAAACATTTTTTTTGCTTAATCTTTAGCACTCGGCATTACTAATATTACTTCACTTTCCACTGCATTCTTTTTCAAGTCCTCTCAATTCCAGTATCCTTATTGTTAATTTCATTCAAAGTTGTTTTCTGCTGCCATAGCAGGATATGACAACACAACTATGAACTCCAAACACACAAGGATCAGAGTCACTTTCGTAGCAGGATAAACATTTTGTACAATAAAAGAAGTCACATACAGAGTAATAAAGTTTAAATCTAACAAACCAAAAGTATCTAGATTGAAAAATGTAATTTAAAAGACCATCATTAAATATTTTAGTTCTTATTTGTGATAACATTAGACTGATATCTATTTACATTAAGTTTGCCAATAAAAATGACAGTTAATTAAGTGGATAGCAAAAGAATTTAAATTGATATCTACATGTAAAAATTAAGAATATATTAATCTTGAAAAAGGTTAGAGTTTTCTTAAAAATAATTGTGCAAATTATCCTTGCTGAGTGTTTAGCTTTTAAAAGATTTTATTTTTATTTTAAACTTTATGCGAGAAAACATTTTATTTTACAAATTAAAAACTAAATGTTTACAAGTTGACATGGTTAAAAATAAAATTATATATAGATTTTTCATCAATTTTATATCTGGCTCTAAAATGTAACTTTAACTAAGACAATATTGTGAATAAAGAGTTGATAGCTGCATCAAACTAGTTTTTTATTTATTTATATTTTATTCTGTTTTAATAAATATCACTTGGAAGCTTAATGTCGTACAGACATAGTTAGTATTATTTAGAGCAGAGTTTTGAAATTTTGTATGGTAACATATACATTTTCTTTATATTCCCTGAAATAAAGATAAATAATGTGTGTGTTATTTAAGACGATACTTATTAGGGTTTCATAGACGAGAGAAGAAACTATTGGCATAGAACTTACGGTTACAGCTAGCTATTTCACCAGTTAAATGATTAAACCTAGACGCCAATGTAGAACTACGCTTGACAATTAGGTCTCACCATTTTAATGTTTAGTTTAAATTATTTAATGTAACTGTAAAGTCATATGCTTGTGGAACTTTCTTCCGGATTTTTTGTTTTCTTGTCAACGTGGGCAATCACAATTTCTACACAATTTCTTGTTTTCTTTTTGTGTGTGTGTGGGGGGGGTGCCATATCTTCTATACGTCAATTGTCATCTTCTGTTGTTTTTTATTTTTCCTTTTTCATTAAATAATGTTTTCTCAATTTCCTTCAATCTCAGTAACCGCTCACGTCTTAGTGGCTTTTTCGCCTTGCTTGGGGTGAAATAAAAATAAAAAAACAAGAAAAACAAACAAAAAAACAAAAATAAAAATAAAAAACAAACGTGGAATAAAACATTCGAATTAAAATAATTGTTTCTCTAAGTTCAATAATTTATTATTTAAATTCTTAAAAAAATTACAATTTAACTATCACGAATTTTAATAGTGTAACCCGGATATAAGAGAGTTGTCGGGACCGGAGAAGTCTCTTATATCCGGTTTTCTCTTATATCCGGGTTTGGTATATTTTATATACATTAACACAGGCTCTAATTTGGGACCAGAAAAATCTCTCTTATATCCGGGTTTCTCTTATATCCGGGTTTGGTATATTTATATACATTAACACAGGCTCTAATTTGGGACCAGAAAAATCTCTCTTATATCCGGGTTTCTCTTATATCCGGGTTTGGTATATTTTATATACATTAACACAGGCTCTAATTTGGGACCAGAAAAATCTCTCTTATATCCGGTTTCTCTTATATCCGGGTTTGGTATATTTTATATACATTAACACAGGCTCTAATTTGGGACCAGAGAAAATCTCTCTTATATCCGGGTTTCTCTTATATCCGGGTTTGGTATATTTTATATACATTAACACAGGCTCTAATTTGGGACCAGAGAAAATCTCTCTTATATCCGGGTTTCTCTTATATCCGGGTTTGGTATATTTTATATACATTAACACAGGCTCTAATTTGGGACCAGAGAAAATCTCTCTTATATCCGGGTTTCTCTTATATCCGGGTTTGGTATATTTTATATACATTAACACAGGCTCTAATTTGGGACCAGAAAATCTCTCTTATATCCGGTTCTCTTATATCCGGGTTTGGTATATTTTATATACATTAACACAGGCTCTAATTTGGGACCAGAAAAAATCTCTCTTATATCCGGGTTTCTCTTTATATCCGGGTTTGGTATATTTATATACATTTAACACAGGCTCTAATTTGGGACCAGAGAAAATCTCTCTTATATCCGGTTCTCTTATATCCGGGTTTGGTATATTTTATATACATTAACACAGGCTCTAATTTGGGACCAGAAAAATCTCTCTTATATCCGGGTTTCTCTTATATCCGGGTTTGGTATATTTTATATACATTAACACAGGCTCTAATTTGGGACCAGAGAAAATCTCTCTTATATCCGGGTTTCTCTTATATCCGGGTTTGGTATATTTTATATACATTAACACAGGCTCTAATTTGGGACCAGAAAAATCTCTCTTATATCCGGGTTTCTCTTATATCCGGGTTTGCTATATTTCCGGGTTTCATTAACACAGGCTCTAATTTCCGGGACCTTATAAAATCTCTCTTATATCCGGGTTTCTCTTATATCCGGGTTTGGTATATTTTTTATACATTAATCCGGTTTCTCTAATTTGGGACCAGAAAAATCTCTCTTATATCCGGGTTTCTCTTATATCCGGGTTTCTCTTATATCCGGGTAACACTGTATGTCCTTAATGCAAATGTTCAGTTATATTAAAATTAAAATTTTTAGCTGTTCCATTCTCACTCGGATACAAATTCCAATGCACCAGATGAAGTGCAGATTTTCAATATCAGGATCACCTTGAATCCAAAAAGGTAAATAATTGTGTGGAGACAGTGTAGTAGTCCCAGTTAGAGATATTTCAAAGACACGGACGGACAAACAGAATTTACCGTTTGGCGTTTATTTATTTAGATTCCTTTAGGTATTACTTCATTTATTAAAAGTACATTTTTCAGTAAATTCGCTATTCTGTCTTTATTTTTCTAAAAATCAATCAAACCCTAAGATTTTTAAAGAATATGACCAAGTAGCCTTAAAATATTGTGAAAGTTTACAGTATACTACCGAAGACGTACTTTTTTTAGTAAAAAGTGAAAAAAATATATATAAGACGAAGCGTTATTATTTGTCATATTGAGTCGGCAACGCATTAAAAAAATTATTAGCATTTTTTTACTAAAAATATTCCGCTTGTAATGATAGACATGTGCGTTCCCACCCACATTCATACCCCACCCCAGATCAGGATGATAAAGGAGGATTTAAAAATCAACTAACAGTGGGTACTGTTCACTCAGTGACACTAAAACCGGACATTAAAATATATTTGTTTTTTACAGGGCTTGTTTTCTTCATTTGTAGGAGACATGCAAGTTTTTAAATTCCTAGTCTACTGCTATTTGGGTTCAAAGCATTTGACTTAAGCTGTCTTTTTTAGTATTATAAGTCGTAATTATCATATATTCGTCAGAGCCTGGTTTTCCTATTCTGTCACAGGAACAATTTTGCTCGTGTAGGACTACGCTTACGCTTTATTTTATCGTCCAATGAAATAAGCAAGGGGCAAACTGACCTCCGTCACCGATACAATGAACTGTCAGTGACCTTAGGTCAGTAACCAGAACTATCTGAAATCGGCAAAAAGGCTTAAAAAATATACTACTACTCATGGCTTGTTTGTATGTACCAGGAGAAACTGAAATACAAGTAGTAGGCGCTGATGAGTCACGCCCTCAAATGTTTTTCTGATTAAAAACGAAAAAAAAAGAAAAAAGAAGCTTTCAAGAAGTTCCTATCATTGAATGACTTGTTTTACGTTTATTTTAACTTTTATTTTAACTTTCTTCCTCCTTTTTGAGTGAAAAGACAAACTTGTAAAATTATTGCTCTGTTAAACAACGTTTTTTTTAGGAAGTTCATCGTTTCGCATTCAATATATGAGAATAATACATTTTTAAAGTCCTTTCAAATTTTTTCTACTGACGCAATTTTCAACATCGTTAAAAAAAAACGTTTTTCTCATTTTCATATTTATTTCTGTTTTCTCTCCAATTTAGTAATCTTAATTTGTATGCTATTTTTGCATTTCAATTATTTATGATTAATTCAAAAGGAAAAGCAATTATAATATACAAATTAACTAAAATCAGGGAGTTAATTACGTGGCCTTGTGAACAAACATCTTTTGAACTGCATATTCGAAATTAGATTATGTTCTGATTCTGTCTTTATTTCTTATTCATTTTTTTTTTATTTCCTAACTTAACTCTTTCTTTTCGTTATTTTCTTTTTAAAAGTTAAGATCAAATGTAGAGGCATTTTTGGGTAATAAAATACAAACAAATTGTATTTAATTTACAATGACGGACATTTTTTTCAGTAATAACCACTACAAATGCAAATGAAGAGTGAAATTTTAAATGGTTACATACTTTAAATATTAATCTTAAATTTTAATTAGATTCTATGCTAACAGTTGCAATCTCCCTATGATTAATTTTCTACTCATAATATCGAAAATATTTTGAGATAAGCAAATATGCGCAACGAAAGACAAGTGTGTTGTCGACTTTTTTAACATCTATTAACTAAAAACCAGGGAGTTAATTACGTGGCCTTGTGAACAAACATCTTTTGAACTGGATTATGCATATATTTATGAGTTTTTTTTTGTTTTGTTTTTTTTTAGGGTGGAGACAGTGACATAGAATCATGGATTTATCTGAGCAGGTTTAGCTTCATAAAGTCAAATAAATATATTTGGCTTGATATAAATAAATTCGTGCCTCTTCAGCAATACTAATAAATTATTTTTTGGTGCCATGTTTCTTTACCAGAGTTTAAGTAGTTTCATAGTAATTATTGAGTATTTGTTTCTCAGGTTTTACCAGTTAGATCACTGTATCAGTCAGGCAGTCAAGTGCCACACGTGATACACGCTTGGACGATCATGACGAGGTAGAAGTTTTTTCCTGCAGTAGGTTGCCATTTCTTTCTGCAGTAGACTGGTTGCCAACCAAAGCTAAAGAACCCTGTCTGTCCTGCTATTTAATCCATATCTGGGGAGAGAATAGATGGATTCATACCTTTCGCAAGGGTATTTGTGCGTAAGTGAATGGTATTCGAAGACGGCTCTCCGAGTTCTCATTCCGAACCAATATCCATTATTACACTACAACGCAGATCACTAGTCGTATAACAGAAAAGTGTCCATTGACGCCGTTATAGAAAGTATGGTCGCCCTGGGCGGCAGCAAACGCTTGATACGCCACTGGCTAACCGCTTTGTTTTTACTTTTAGAGTATCACATTTTATTTTCTGTTACAGCACGAAACATTTTTCTGCATAATAAAAATTTAATTTTTATATTTTAAGTTAAAAAAAAAATAAGTAAGAAGTTCCTAGTTTATTCGTACGTTGACTTTTTTTTTGGGGGGGGATTCGATTATCTGGATATGAAATCAAAAGAAATACTAAAATCGTCGGGATATTTTTAAATTATTCGAACTATTCCCGACAAACATGGACTTTCGTACCTTCAGCAAAAATGGAGCATCAAAAGAACACCGCTTTTATATTTGAGCTCCGCCATTAACTTCACTCTTCGGCAATGTTTATCGTTTTAAAAGGAGATGATTAGAATTGTAATAAAACTTCAACATATGATAAAAAGTGAATTTATACATTTTCTTTGTTCTTTAGAATTGAGAACAAAATAATAAACATAATTTATTAGATTGTTTATTTACACTATTTATTTATTACATTGTTTATTAGAATGGTTGGTAAAACACTGGCTAATTGCAAATAGATTCGAACTTTATAAAATGGTAAATAAGGATTTACTTATAGTTGGTTCACATAATAATAATTTAGTAAATGTTTATAAATTTATGAATAAAAAACGTGTTCATATTTCTTTATAATTTGGTAAATGATAAATATTGTATTGCATTTTAGTCTTAATACAATTGTATTAGATTTTAGAATATTGTAAATATAAAGTTATTTTAGATAAACAATCTAATAAATAAATGGTGTTTAATATTTTTGTTGTAAATTCTCAAGAACAAAAAAAAAAATCATATGTTTAGGCTGAATTTAAGTAATAACGGCACAAGTAATAATGTCACGGTAAAAATAGCATCGGTAAAAATGACTCAAGTGGAAAAATAGGAAAAAAAATAAGATTATTAGAATTTAAGCTGTTTAAAGTGTTTATTTTTCACTTTTTTTTTCTACTTTTTCACTTGTGCCATTTTTTCTACTTTTCACTTGTGCCATTTTTTCTACTTTTTCACTTGTGCCATTTTTTCTACTTTTTCACTTGTCCCACTTTTTTCTACTTTTTTCACTTGTGCCATTTTTTCTACTTTTTCACTTGTGCCATTTTTTCTACTTTTTCACTTGTGTTATTTTTTCTACTTTTTCACTTGTGCCATTTTTTCTACTTTTTCACTTGTGCCATTTTTTCTACATTTTCACTTGTGCCATTTTTCCTACTTTTTCACTTGTGCCATTTTTTCTATTTTTTCACTTGTTCATTTTTTCATACTTTTCACTTGTGCCATTTTTTCTACTTTTTCACTTGTGCCATTTTTTCTACTTTTTCACTTGTGCCATTTTTTCTACTTTTTCACTTGTGCCATTTTTTCTATTTTTTCACTTGTTCATTTTTTCATACTTTTCACTTGTGCCATTTTTTCTACTTTTCACTTGTGCCATTTTTTCTACTTTTTCACTTGTGCTATTTTTTCTACTTTTTCACTTGTGCTATTTTTACCGTGCCATTATTATCTGTACGATTATTACCCCTCACCATTTAGATTTTATTACAATTCTAGTCATAGCTCTTTAAAATAATAAACATTGCCGAAGAGTGAAGGTAGTTAAAATAATAGCGGTGTCAAGGGAAAAATTATCCTTTTCACACTCCATTTTTTTTTTGCGGGCACGATAGTCTATGTTTGCCCTAAACCCAATGTAATATTTCGCTTCAAACAAGCGTTTTGAGAATTATAAAAAACGTTTGATAAAAATACTAATAAAATCAGTTCAATTAATTCCTTCTTTGTCTTTGTTTTCACACATAGATACTCTTGAATTATCACAGCTTGGTTTGAATAATTCTATATTGGCGCCACTCGCAGAGCGATGGTGAACAAATATTGTTAATCATTTCACTTGAGGCAAGGCAAAGCTACTAAGGCACAAGGGAGGTGGGTACAGAGTGTGAAAGAATAAAACTAAAAGAAAAAGAAAAACATTAGGGAGAACAATAAAAGAACAGGAATTAAGAAGATAACGATTGACATTGCATTATTCCAAAATTTACTTCCAATTTATAAAAATTATTATCCTTCAAAAAAAAAAAAAAAAATTGTCGCAAAAAATCACGTAAAAAATCGCCTAAAAAAACAATCGCAGTCTTGAAAACTTGGGAATCCAAAATTTCATGATTGCGGGCCCGAATGTTTTTAATTTGCTCAGGGAGTCGGCCTGATTCCAAAATAGTATGATATGTTGGGTCACGGCCTCTAGGAGTAAAGTTGAAAAAGTGTGACACTATGATACACTGACATTCGCATTTTTTTTATAAAGATATAAGTCTACTTAAGCGGTAAAAAGAAAGAAAGAAAAAAAAAGCTTAGTTTAAAACTAGTAGTTTTTTTATTTTATTCGCACACCCACATCGTAATAATGTAAGAGAAACTTATGGTTTAATTTGGGATTTCGGGAAAGCTGTTCAAAATTTGGTCAAACCCCCTCAGAGCTTAGATTAATAATATAATAATAAAAGAAATGTGAAATATGCAGAGAAAAGTATGATAAATAAAAGTAAAGCAGAAAAAACAAAAACAAAAACAAAAAAAAACCGGCCTTGTCACAACTTGTCACCCAAATCACGTCATTCTGAATACGCTCCAATTCTAACACTATCAAAGATTCACCCACGCGTCTCCATGTTAAGGAGAGCTTGATAATAAATATTTTCCATGCTATCAAAACGAGGAACTGAAATTCATATCTGAAGTAAAATTACTTAAATAAAATTATATTTCTATATAATTATTGCTATATCTGTAACTTCATTTTCTCTCCCACTTTTTTGTTGTTGTTTCTTAGTTTCTTGATTCTAGCTCGTGACGCAAAACCAGGCTTCCACAAATCAAGGTCTTCAAGGGATAACGTGAACGCATATTCTACCCGCGACGCCATTGTTATGAAAGCGACTTTCGCTGTTTTTTTTCTCAGTACAACAATAGTCGTTAATCTGGCGTATTCTCTTTTGCCCCTCACCTTGCTGCTTGGTCCCTTTATATAATCCCTATGCCTTATCTATACTAATTGGGTAGTAATTTACATATCACTACTATAATCGAAAGCAATGATTATTTTTACATTTGGTGTTGTATTTTTAATCATTTTAAGTTCCCGCGTTTTTCGATTAAATACTGATGATGATAATAATGGTAATATTAACCAGTTCTTTATAAGGAAACATTCGATAAGCGTTGAAGTAAATATATAATGAATGCATATGAGGCACACACACACGCGCACACACAGACACACACACATATATGCATATTTAAACATGTTTGATTAAACAATTTAGACATGTATTTATTTATTTTCAATAAAATCTTTTCGTAATCCCGTATAAGCATTCTTGTTTCATGATTAAAGACAGCAAAAAAGGTACTGTGGTTATATTTATTCATTTTTATTTTTTCCGGGTACTTTCGATATTTTCCAATAGACAATATTTTCTCGATAGACACCAATAATAACACATTTACTACCGCCCTAGATAAAAAAAAAAAAAAACCTTACTAGCATAAACTTGTGCGCTCTTAATAATAATAAGAAAGACGTAGATCAGAGGCGGTGGTTTGAAAACTACATGCGTGCTCGGTGGGGGGGGATGAAGTTGCTGTCTGTGATGATATGTCTACAGACTTGGCATCGGGGTTTATTGCAGTTTATTGCATTGGGGTTTATCTTGGCGTGGTGGTAAGATATCTCTTCCTGCGTCAATTAAGTCAAAATCTTCTTAACATATGATAAATATCAATTTTATTGACAATATTCATATCATTTTCGCTTTTTATTCTTCAAATTTTGTTAACCGGCCTATTAAATCTCAGAAGCACACGGAGACCACTCTACTATCTATCTGTCTTTCTCCCCCCTCTCTCTCTCCCTCTCTCTCTCTGTCTCTCTCTCTCTCTCTCTCTCTCTCTATATATATATATATATATATATATATATATATATCAAATGTAATCAGAATGAAAATATAAATTCTAACGTTTACAGCATTTATTCAAAAGAGGGCTCAATACTAAGAGTAGACCAATAATTATTTATTACAATTTTTACATACCGACAAAACAATTTGCTACAAAGATGCATTCTTGTTTCGATTCTCATGCATCTCGAATAGTGAAAGCCAGAAATAAATAGAATTGTTCATAAATATTTTTGGTGCTCACCAGTCGAGACGCATGCACATCGAAACAAGAATGCATCTTTGTAGTAAATTGTTTTCTCGGTATGTAAAAATTATAATATATTATTATTATTTTTCCATTTGTTTACGTTAGGATACGAAACGGAGCAGAGATGTATATTTCGGGAATCGGGAATGGTCTGTGTTCAAAAGTACTATTCGGTTTCTGCTTGACCGGGGGGGTTCTTTGTGGCCGAGAGGTCAAAGCACGTCAGATCTAATGATGGTTTCCCCCTAAGGGAACGCAGGTTCGAATCCTGTCGGAGAGTGTATATAAATAAGATTAATTATTTTATGACATAAATCAGCTGAGTGACAAATTTTATATTTGAATCAATCCTATTAATGCATTCTCTCCGATACCGAACACTTTATTGCAACGACTGCTTGCATACAACGCCCTTTCCTTTAAACTTCCACTGACTGAGAGCATTTCTGGCTTTACACTATCTCTGTTATCGATATATATATATATATATATATATATATATATATATATATATATATATATATGTGTGTGTGTGTGTGTGTGTGTGTGTGTGTGTGTGTGTGTGTGTGTGTGTATGTGTATTCAGACAGTAGTCCTTCATTTATGCATATTTCATTAAAAATGACAGATAAGGTACTACGTTTGAGGATTTTATTTAATTTTTCTTGTGTTCGAATTAGTGTTTCCTTTTGGTACCCAGACTGTGTAGAAACTGTCCAAATGTTCTATAATTCCGAGCGCTTTCGGCTATACTTTTAGCCAATGTCAAGGATGATTTTATTTTTGCTTTTTAATTGGGTGCATGTGTTGTGTGTACGTTTTTAGTATCATAGAGATGCTTTATTTTCTGAACACAGTTAGCACATTGTGGCCGTGTTTGTAGTTAATATTATTAAGTGTTGGCTTTTTCTTTTTTTAGTATTAAGGCTTCCATTATTTTTAATCTTTTTTTTTTTTACATGTGGATGAGGTTATTATATTTGTATTTTCTACTAGTATGTTTTGGATGGAGTCTGGTAAGTTTGTGTGTGTGTTTAAATGGGTTCTAATAGAGCTGTGGTCAGACAGGTGTAACGTAAGGTGTTTGGATAAGCCATGTAGTCTTGTGACCAATGTAATTATTTATGACATCGGATTAATCAGAAACACAGTTGCTTAAGGAGCATTTGAACTCATAAATAATGTTCGATCGTTGTAATTTTGATTTTGCTGGTGTGTTATTTTTGAGAATAAGGTTAGCTGTTTTAAATTTTTTGTAGTAGATAATAAATTTGATTTTTTTTTTTGTTCAGGTCAATTGGGGTAGTGTATTCCTTTATGATATTTCTAAGTGAAGATTTATCTTGTTTGTAATTGACATGCATTTTGCTTTTGTAAAAAATATTGATTTTTTTTTTTTTTACTGTGTGTTTCACTATCTTTGTTATTTATTTTAGGAAGAAATAGTCTAATTTGGTGATCTATAAGGTGGTTAGGGAAGTCATTGTTAACTAGTGTATGTTTTGCATTGTTAAATTCTTTAAGGAAGAATAGGCAAGAGGATAAATTCTGGTCTGCTCTTTTTTAGGAAGATTTTTTTTTTTTTATCATTGCTATTTTGTATCTGAGTGGGCATTCTCTCTTAATGTTAAGGTGGCAAATGTGTCTGCTAGTGGGTTTTTTATACAATGAGAGGGTAAAAGTGTTGTTACTATATTCTACAAGAACATCTAAGAATGGGAATTTATTTTTTTGACTAAGTTCGTAGGTAAAGTTAAGCAAATAAACTAAATAAATAGATACTGTTAAGACAAAATTTGAAAAAAATTCTCCTTAACTTTACCTACGAACTTAGTTTTTGTATAAAATATATTATAAGCACTATTGTCTTAAAAATATTTTTCTGATGAATAATGAATTTTTAGAAGATTTATTTTTATGTTTTAAGAATTTAATTATAACAATTTATAAACTTTTAAATCTCAAAATTCTGTACTAATTAATATCTTATGAAGTCATTCCAATGACTTTGAAATGCCTTATGAAGTCATTCCAATGACTTTGAAATGCCTTATGAAGTCATTCCATTGCCTTTGGAGTGCCTTATAAAGTCATTCCATTGCCTTTGTAATATATATATATATAAACTTTTTAGCTTAATTTTACTAGTAACATTCTAATTTTCTTATTTAGTTTATAATACAATTCAATATTAAATTTTATGAAAATAGTTTCTGTATTAATTCTTACACAATTCTGATATTTTAATTATTTTTCTCATGCAATTTTAATATTACCGTTTTTATTAAAATCATTTTTACACTTTCTCTTTGCCGAAAAGATTCGAGGATGTATAAGTATGACGCTAGTGTTTACATTTGGGAAAATCTTGCAATAGCAACGTGAGTCCTCGGATGATATTTTATGAGCTTTCGACTTTTTTTATTGCACTCTGTTAGTGTTATCTATCTCTTTGTCTCTTATCGCTCCCGTTCTTCAGAGGACTGTAACATATTAGACAAAATATCTGAGAGTTTAAAAATGTCACTCCCTCTCTACATGCATCTGTGAACATTTTTGTGTTGCTGCTCATCATGTCAAGTGCCTTAATCATTTAAATGTTACTGATATTGCCGGTGTTTAGACTTCCGATTCTCCGTTGCCCATTCTCTCAGTCAAATAGTAGATTTCTCTGCTCGCATCCCAAATAATTATGCTTGACATGCTTCTCTGTATGATTTGACCCATACTTCCTCCCCTGGCTCTTGTTGAGCATCTCAATTTTGTCCTCTTTACAATTCGGATCACGCTGTAATATTTGATGATATTTCTTTTGATTTTGGAACGTTTCGTTGAGATGGATAGGTTTTTTTTGCGGATGATATGTTCAGTTCCTCACAAAGTAATCTTTTGTAGCTCTACACCTCACTACACCTTCCTGATCTCAGTTTTTCCACTGACCTGAGGTGGAACAACTGCATTGAATCAATAGCTTCATCTACCAAAACGAAAGTCTGTTCTCTGTGTCGCTCTAGAAGATTTTTCTCGTCTGTGACCCTACACAACTTTTTATCTTTCTTAGATCTAAGGAATCTTTGTTTCTGTTGTGGCCTTGTTATTGACAGAAATAAAGAAACAAAGAAAGGAATTGAGTTAAACAAATATATTAACAGAAACATCAATACAAACGAGAGTGTTACAGTAAGAATGTTCGGTCCTACTGTCAGAGCCAACTGCTGGAAACTTTCCTTTCCAAAAGGCAGTACCTGCTCCTATTTATAGCTGGGAGAGTCCATTCGTGCGTGGGTAAATTAGCATAACAGTTTCCTTATCGTTCCTCCCACATTCTGACATCCATTTACACAAGCTCGTTAGTTAGGTTATTCATTGATTCTCTTGATTCCTTTTACTTTCAGTATGTCCTGTGGATTTTAAATTCTCCAAGCCTTCTTTCTTTATTATGTGTCTCAAAATTTTCGACTGTCTCTTTCTGGTTCTAAGTGTAATTACTCTATTTGTTTGTCGTTGCTCACATGCAACGCTTATAGTATTCTCAACATACATCTATAGAACCACATCGAGGAAATTGTCCAACGTTCTCTTTTTTTATAGAATGGCTGATGTTACATAGTATTTGATGGATTTACAGTTAATCGTGACATATTTGGGAAGGATATTAGAATAATCTAGAACCTATACTTATAGCATTGCCTATGGATAGAAAATGAATCCAGTAAGTATACGAAAATAGAAAGGGGGTGTAAGACAAGGATATGTCTTCTCACCGGACTTATTCAGCTTATACAGTGAGGCGATTCAGAAAGAATTAGAAGTCCTAACAGGATTCATTAATAGCGGCAACAATTTTAACAACATAAGATATTCAAATGACACAGTGTTGATAGCAGACAGAAAAACAGAGACAACAAGAACTAGAGAAGGTAGTGGGGGAAAGGGAGAAGAAAAGACTAAACACCAATGACAAGAATATAGAATTCATGGTTAACAGCAAGAAGGAACAGTCGAACATGAAAATTATAAATTGGAGATGCCAAAATGAAGCAAGTAAAACAATTTAAATATCTGTCAATGATGACACCGAAATCCGAAGTCCCATTGGGATAGTGAAAGATGACCTCCAAAAGCTAAGCAAAGTATTAAGAAACAAAGGAAAGAGTACTGAACTGTTATGTAATATCAGTCCTCCTATATAGCAGTGAATGCTGAACAATCTCCTCACAGATGAAGAAGAGACTTGAAGCAAGAGAAACAAAGAAAAGACTACTGAACTGTTATGTAATATCAATCCTCCTATATGGCAGTGAATGCTGGAAAATCTCCTCACAGATGAAGAAGAGATTTGAAACAACAGAAATGTGGTTCTACAGAAGGATGTTGAGAATACCAACATATGGTAGAACATGTAAAAAAAAAGTTTTAGAGAAAATGAAAGTAAAAAGGACACTTGTATTTAACACCGGGAAGCGATAGTTGAAATTTCTAGGACTCATGAATAGGAGAGAAGGCTTGAAGATTTTGACACTCACAGGGCATATTGAAAGCTAATGAGGAAACAGGAAAACAGCATATAATCTGCCTAACGTGCTCGTGTAAATGGATAGCAGAACAGGGTTTAGGAGAGGCAGCAAAAAGGCAAAATTTACTGTGCTACAACGGACAGGAAATTGTGGAGAGCCATGATCGCTGAAGGGACACGACAAAGAATGTATGAGCGTAAGAAATGTCAACAAGTGAAGTTCTTCAGGGCTATGCAGGAAAGATAACGACTTGCCCTAAAATTGAAGAAGTCAATATTTAATGAATGAATAACATTTCAGAGTTCAGTCGGAGACTAGCGTGGATTGTTTTTAAAGAAATTGATGTTTACTAAAACATTATTTATGAATGTAAAGAAGAATCCATACAAATACAATATACAAAATGTCTATATGTTAAAAACAAAAAGATCAAAGTTCTTTTTGCCCAAAAGGCCTTGTTTGAAAGTCTGTTTAGTTGTGTGATTGAATGTTGACGTAAACATTTCCTGTTTTTCCTTCTATTCGATTATGAATTGTATTGGCTTTTGACAAAAACCCGCAGGTTAATTGTCTTTTGGCTGGTAAAATTGCAGATTAAGCCCCGGAAACCGAATGTAATGAAAATTTCCATTCTGGTGTAAATTTGCATGCTTATTTCGAAAATAGCAATAAACGTTTGTGGAAGAAAACCGTTTAGGAGTTATTGGCAATATAAGTTCGGCCTTATTCGCGTCTAGCCCGGGAGTCATTACTGGCGTTGTTTACATACGTTTGCCTCATTTAGTGATGAGCGGAAGCTTACTTAACGGCCTTTTTACTTATCTTCTAACTCGTCTTGATTACTGCGAGCATTTAAAGTTTGCACATTAATTAAAACAAGTGAAGCTTCTGCGCATGATTACTCGAGGCAAATGTATGTAAACAAAGCCAGGAATGGCGGCCGGGCTGTAGCCGCGAAGCGAATAAGGCCGAACTTATATTAACTCCTAAACGACTATGTTTCGCAAATTTTTATTGCTATTTTCTGAATAAGGATACAAATTTACACCAGAATGGAAATTTTCATTAAAATTAGTTTCCGAGGCTTAACCTGCAATTTTCCTTTTTGGCGAAGAAAGTTTTTTTGAAGTATTTTTTATGAATTGTAGTAACGAATATCCATGTTAGTTTTCTGCTTTTTTTTTGTTTGATGAACTTTAAAATAGGCCCATGAAATGTTTTGTTTTAACGTACGATTTATTCACTTGATTGGCTAAATATATCTTTGAATTTGATTTTTGTGATTGGATAAATTATGCTGGTATGAATGATTAATTTGGTGTGGTTTAAATTTTGGCGAAATTATTCTGTATTTCCAAGAGCTGAGTAAAGTTTGATTATTTTTCGTTTCAGTTTGATTCAGTACACGGACGTGATTACTTCCGGTTGTTATATTTTTTAAGGTGTTGTAGTTCCGGCACACACACTCTTTCTTTAGTAATCCTTCTTCAATAAAACAATATCTTTGGTATTATTTTATAATTTAAATTTACATTACAAAACTGAAGAGGTATTTGGGAGATTAATAGTTTATGGTGGCGTGAGGCTTAGGGCTTGATTTACCCACGGCAAGAAGATTAAGGAAGGATGATAATGTTATGGGTAAGTTTAACAAAACAAAATGAGGAATTTATTCACGAATTTACACGCTTGAAGTAGTGCCATTAGCTCGTTTCAGGAAAATAAATCAGAATTCTTAAAGAGAAAAGATATATATATAGAGAAAAAGATAGAGAGAGATATATATGTAGAGATAAAGAAAAGACATTATATATATATATATATATATATATATATATATATATATATATATATATATATATATATATATATATAGAGAGAGAGAGAGAGAGAGAGAGAGAGAGAGAGAGAGAGAGAGAGAGAAAAAAATATTTTCCAGACGCTAGTTTATGCAAATACTGTTTCTTTGGCCTGGCCAATCTTGAACATATTTGGTATACTTTTGAAAATTTGAACAAACCATGATCTTTTAAAATCATATGCGGAATTCTGTAAAATTTATATATATATATATATATATATATATATATATATATTGTATCTTAAAAGTCCTGTCTTGTCCGTAAAATGTACTGTATTTGACGGAATATAAGACGCATTGGTGTATAAGACGCGCCCCAATTACAGCAGGGCAAATCAAGAAAAAATTAGTAATTAGTAAAATTAGTAAATCTACATATGGCATATAAGACGCAGGGGTATTTTAAAAGATATTTTAGTAAAAAAAAAAAAGTTCGCCTTATATGCCGTCAACTGCTGTACATAAAACGGAATTAATTATATAAAATATTGCTGTCTGTTTTCGACATGTAACTGTGAAACATGGTACGAATTTATTTTTCTATACCTCATCATAGTGACCGTCCTGGGTATGATGATAAACTACATCCGGCAGTGGGAGATTTTGAAGAGCGTGGAGCCAACTTTTAATAGCTTTTGTTCTAAGGTCTACTCTAAAACGGATTGGTAGCACCTGTTAGGGTTCCAGCTAAGGACAAATAGTTAACTCCCAAACTGGGGTCAAAATACTATGAAACTATAAAAAATGTTATAGTAAAAATACCAGCAATACATTTTCATAGTAAAAAAAAATTGCACAATACATTTCTGTAAGGAAAACAAAACAAAAACTATAAAAAAACAACAAAAAAAAAAAAACAGGAATACATTTTTGGTAAAAGAAATTACCAAACCTTCTCCAAGAAAATTAAATTTCTGCATTAAATGACCCATAAGGTGTTGATATGCCGCTAAACAAACAAAATTCATAGTGAAACTTTAAAAAGGTCAAATGTCCGAAATGCCGAATATGTATAGTAAAGAAAAAGTTATTTTGGCAAACTTTCGTTCCCGAGAAAAAAGACGAAGTATCAAAAGGACAGTTTTTCCATTGACACCGCTATTATTTTAACTACCTCCCTCCCTCAATATAAATAATAATAATAATAGTAGTGGTGGTGTTGTGATTGTAGTGTTCGTGACTTCTAGGTTATTTTTTTAATGTGCTTTTGTTATTTATTTATTAAAAAATTATATACATTTTTTATTTTATAAGCTATAAAATACAAACAATTATAATAAAGTTTTCTTTAAATATTATTTTAACTATATATTAATTGTACTTATGGGTAAAATATATTCGTGTAATAACAAGATTAGGGAGAATTGAACATAGTTTCATATTATTGAACATAAGAGAAAAAAATCTAATAAAATTCCTTTGAAAATTGAAGTTATGTTGAAGTCTGGTGAATTACGTCGTAGCAGGAGGAGGCCTGGTCCCCTGAACGTGATGACCCACTATGGTGTGCATATGCTCTGGCGTCTATGACCCCCACCCACGTATGGGTAAATACGAACTAACTATAATGTTGTCTTAACGAAAAATATTGATAAGCTGCATCGTCCGCCACGCGTGTCAACAAGGACCGTGATCCCCAATGAGGAACTCAACTTGGATTAAAAAGTCCGCAACTGGAACAAACTCTACCCAACGAGAGCTAGAGGAAAAGTACGACGAGGACATTCCTCACAGAGGCCCTCTATATTCATTAAAAGAAAATCCCACAAAAGGATAATAAATAAATGTTCTAGGGAAGAGTATATTAAAGTAATGATAGACTTTTACACAGCTACGATCAACCCGACAACGACAACAACGACCAAAGCCACCTATAATATCTGGCGAGAAAAACACCCCCTCAAACAGACTAAACATCGATGCCAACAAATTAGTCAATGTCAAGTGTGGCATCACGAAAAAAAAATACTTGACATAGAACTCGAAAGCATCCGAGAAAACATCAAAAATGTATTAAACGTTAACATCGAAGGGCTAAATGCCAACAACCCAGAGGAGACACATGCAGAGGGACAAATAAAAACCAGTTGTAATAATCCCTCTGTGGTATACAAGCAAATAGAGGAGGATAATAACGAATAGGAGATAGAAACAGAAATGACAAAAACATCCGATATAAATGGGAGAATGTTAAAGAAACGTCTTTCGAGGAAAGTCCGACAATTCCAAAAGTAAGAAAGAACTGTCAAGGAAACCATTAACCTTGCTAACCAAACAATTAGAAAAATAAGGAACGAAATGGAAAGACCGATGGACCCGACACAAATTCATTATCTTATATACGCGGCCTCGGAATGGATCGCAGAAACAATAGGTGAAAAAAATAAAAATATGACGTAAAGGAAAAAGAAAAATACCAATCTGGAAAAAAAAAAAAAAAAGAAACCGAAATAAATAAACTACAAATAAAAATTGTCACTTTTAAGTGAAGTAAACAAGGCCTACGAAATGAAAGAAAGAAGAAAGGAAACAACTGAAACGAAGCTTTGACATAAAGAATAAGACTGACGTACCAAAAATTAAAGAGAAGTTGAAACAACAAAATCAAGCGAAGGCACTGAGAATCAGGTGTTATGAAAAAAGAAGCAGGAAATAATAATAATAATAATAATAATAATAATAATAATAATATCGTTAACATCGAAGGTCAAAATGTCAACAAGACAGAGGAGACACATCCAGAGGACCAAATAGAAACCAGTTGTAATAATTCCTCTGAAGTACACAAGCAAATAGAGGAAGATAATGACGAATAGGAGAGAGAAAGAGAGGTAACAAAAACATCGGATATAAATGGGAGAATGAAAAGGAAATGTCTTTCGAGGAAAGACCAACAATTGCAAAAGTAAGAAAGAACCGTCGAATGAAGGAAATCATAATACTCATTAACCGAACAATTAGGAAAAATAAGGAATGAAATGGAAAGACCGATGAACCTGACACAAATTCATTATCTTATATACGCGGCCTCGGAAAGGATCACAGAAACAATAGGTGAAAAAAATAAAAATACGACGTAAAGGAAAAAGAAAAATACCAATTTGGAAAGAAAAAATAGAAACCGAAATGAATAATCTATGAGGACAATTGTCACTTCTAAGTGAAGTAAATAAAGCCTGCGAAATGAAATCGGGCTACATCGAAAGAGAAACAGATTCTTCTAGCAAAACAATATCTTCAAAAAAGATGCCAAGAAACTATATCGAGAACTTGGAAAAAATAAAATAGAGATAAATGATCCAACTAATATCCAGGAAATCGAGGAGTTATCCAAAATAACGATGTGACTATCCTCTGGGACATGCCAATTCAAACTGACAGAGAAATAAAAGCCAACAGAACTGATATTATCATAAAAGACAGGAAGTGTATGCTTATTGGCATAGCAGTACCATCTGAGAGAAACACCTTCATGAAAACTATCGTGAAATTGTCCAAATACAAGGACCTGGAGATCGAGATCAACAGGATGTGGTGAATGAAGACTGAGACTGTACCAATAGTAATCGGAGTTCTGGGCCACGTGAGAAAAGAAATAGACAATTTTACTAACAGTTTTCCAGATAACATCAACATAAAAGTTGCCCAGAAGATCGTCCTACTAGGAACATCCCATATACTAAGAAAAGTACAATTAATTAAGACAATTCTCCTATAGGGTCTAAGGACCATAGTTTGAACCTGGCTTTACGGGATACAAAGCAGGAAACATAACATACACAAATAATAATAATAATAATAATAATGAAAGTCGACTGAGAATTGTGTAATTTTTCAAATTATTAAACTTTGAGTCGGTCTTCGCCATGCTTTAAAATTATTATAAGAATTATGGCTTTAATCTTTAGAAATACTGTTAAATTTGATATACAGTAAGTTATATAATTTTTTTGTTTACGTATATTAATAGTGAGCATTAATAGCTAGCATTGTTATCTTATTATCCAAACGGATTTGATTAAAATAAGTACCGACAAGGCCTACCCGTTTAATATTTTTATTGTATTTTTCTAATTTTCGAATGTGCTCAAAATTGTAGATAAACTGTCCAAAGTTCATGTTTCTGTTGTTGTTTTGTTCAAGTACTTTCGACTATCACAGTCATTTTCAAGAGCCATATGGTGTCTGTGTCGTGGACAGAATTCTACACCCTGGTATTCTTTAGAAAGCTGAAAGTTTGAAATAGTATACGATGGCATCATGTGTAATAGTTATTGGGGACGAGCCCGCTCGAAAAAAGAATGCGATTATATATATATATATATATATATATATATATATATATATATATATATACAAACAAGTTTGATTAAAAAAAAGGATCGACATGGTCTGCCCGTTTAATATTTTTATTGTATTTTTCCAATATTCGAATAGGGTGTTGCGCATTGTGCTCAAAATTGTAGATAAACTGTCCAAAGTTCATGTTTCTGTTGTTGTTTTGTGCAAGTACTTTCGACCGTTACGGTCATTTTCAAGAACCATGTGGTGTCTGTGTCGTAGACAGAATTCTACATTTTGGTATTCTTTGGAAAGCTGAAAGTTTGAAATAGTCTATGTGTAACGGTTATTGGGAGCAAGACCTCACCAAAAATGAATTCTCTCTACTTCCTACCGAGTTACTAAGAACGATTACTTAGAAGTGATAGATGGTCATAAAAATGCGATGTTGTTTATATACGGCTAACAGAACTTGTTCAAATAACACCCTTCTTTATTTTTATCTTTTTTAACTGGAGTGCAGGGCCGTTGTAGCAGAGAAAGATTTTTACCAATTGTAATATTTTTTAAAAAAGTACAATAAAGTCACAAGTCACGAGTGTTTGGGCGTGCTGGCCTTGTTCAGACTGCTGTTCACGCGCTCTCTCCCAGAAACTGTAACTAAAGTCCGCTCAGCATTGTTCCAGTATAAACAACAGGTAGTCTCTATGAATGTTGAACAAATACAAATGTGCCTGAGCAGGCGTCTGCAACGGGGATTAGCTAACCGCCCAAGTAGACGGGCATTCTCGGATAAGAGTGGACAGCCACTACTATTTTAACAAAATACAATAAAGAAAGAAATACAAGAAAGGAAGAAAAAACTATCAAAGCAAAGAAGAATCTTTCCTAAAACCCCGATAAAAGAATTCTTTAAACGCGTAAGATTAAAGGTGTCCATTAAAAAAAAAAGGATGAAAATATCTTTAACTTAAACAGTTCTCTATTATTTCAAATATGATTTCTGCCAATTTAGAAGGGCTGGAAATTTTAAATGTTCTTGGCTCGCCGTATGTTAACTTTAGTGTTTTGAAAATAATTTTTGCACCTTTTAGTCTTTCTTTAGGTGGCGACACTTGTCAGAATAAAAAAATATATTGATTTTCTATCTATTTAGAAGATCCTGATTATAATATCGATACAGTGATAAAAATCGATCCCTGAATTTTAGTAGACTGTTTTTTTTTTTACGTACGAAAACATTTTTAGGGGTATTGTGTTACAAAAGATAAAAAAAAAAAACAACAAAACAAAATGCATACATTTTTAATTAAAGAAGAAAAATATACATAAAATGAAAGTATGTATCTTTTTAGTTTTCATTTTAAGATCAATATTCTATCTGCATATGGATCTGAAAAATTCTTATACAAAAAGTTTTAAAAAAATTAAACGTGAAAAAAAAAAGGTTTAAAATTCAGAAAATCATAAAATCTCAGTTATGTTAGCTTAGAATGTTAGTATGTCAAACTTGGAATTGGTAAACTAAAAAAGCTAAATCCAAAATCCACAGATCGATTCTACGTTACAAATTTATCTCAATATTATGAACAGGATCCCATTCTAATATGTGTGTGTGTGTGTGTGTGTGTGTGTGTGTGAAAATATATAGAAAATAGGAAAGAACTCGTTAGGTAAATAATCCAAAGTTCTTTAGTATTTTTGTTATTATTTTTAAAAAACAGTTCTCGATACAAAAGTAGAGCATAAATATGATTATTTATTTAAAAATATGATTCCATCGCTACATAAGAGTTCTCATGTTTCAAAACAAGAGCCGAAACATGAAAACTCTTATGTATCGATGGAATCATATTTTTAAATAAATAATTATATATTATTTTGACAATTACCAAAGAAGATTTCATTTACAGAATGATTATGTACAAAGAAAGGAATATGTGATGCGGTGTGGTATATCAGTAGAAATCAGAGAGCCGAGTTCGAATTTCAGTCGGGTTTGTTACATTCACATACGCACAAACAATCTCTAGTCTAAAATGTATGAATTCATTTCTTCTCCACCCCCCTCCCCGTTATGGGTTGAATAGCAGGAGAGTCTACTGCAGAAACTAACGGCAACCTATTGCGGGAAAATATTCTGTCTAGTCATCGAAAGAGACATGATCGTTCAAGCGTGTATAACTGTATAACAGACTGAATAAAAATATTTTTTTTTAAATTACCAATTTTTACGAGTGGATTATTAGTTTATTTAAGTAGTTCCAACGAATTAAAGACATTAAGAAACTCAAGGAGGCGATAATATTTATTGTTAGAAAAAAATTAAAATAAACGCGAAAAAAGTAATCAATTAGTAACTGAAAAGAAAAGCACATCCATTTTTTTTTTTTTTTTTTTTTACAAAAGATGCCGGAAAAAAAGTAATTGATTCCACTTGAATGAAAGAGACATGGGAAATAAATCTTAATTGTTGAAGGACAGTTATCGAACTTGCGTTATCCAAATTGCAACTACTTTGTATCTAAAATATATACAATTTCATGGCTATTTATGATTACTTATGAAAAATGTTTAAGGAATTGTTATCTTCGTAACTGTCTATGCTTTTTAGAGATTCTGTTCTGTGTACATTTCTTTTCATATTTACAATACTATTTGCTGTAGTATATTGAATAGATCAGGTATAATTTCATTGATATTCATTCATTGTGTATTCTTACCTTGATTGAGGCCAATGTTAGTTTGAAACATAAAAATATAAAAAACATAAATATATATATATATAAAACATAAATAAATATATATAAAAACATTATAAAATAATTTTATAATTATAATTTAATATAACATTATAATTGTGAATATAATTAAATATAATTTTATAACTATGAATATAATTTAATAAGATTAAATATTATATAAAATTTTGTAATTACAAATATAATTAAATACAATTTTATAATTATAAATTTAATTTAATATAATAAAATATAAAATAATATTATAATTAAATATAATTTCATAATTAAGAATAAAATAAAATATTTTATAATCATAATATAATTTAACATAGTTAAATAATATAATTTCATAATTATATTTGTAATTATGAAATATTATTATAATTATTATAATATATATAAAATATAATAATCAAAAAAATTTAAAATTATAGATGTAATTTAAATGTAAAATAATTTTAAAATTATAAATATTAATGAAGTAAATATAAAATAATTTTACTATCATAGATATTATTTACTTTAATTAAAGTTTAAGATAATTTTAAAATTATAAATATAATTGAAAAACTGAGTTAAAATAATGGTTAAAATAACCTAGGGAAGGTTACTGAATAGAATGATCACATGAAGGTTGGTAATGAATGATAATATATAGGACAAGAACAACACATATAAGATTTGTCAGTGGCATGTAGAAGTAGTAGTCAACTGCTAGAAGTGAGTCAAGTGAATTCCACAATGAATCTCTAACTGCAGGATATCCACACGGTCAGATGTGGCACAAGGCCAAATGAGGGATATCTGAGCCCATAGGCTCAGCCAAAAATTCCCCGTAGACCCCATATTATAATGGGGTCAGGTAGCTGTTTTCTAAGATGAGACTCTGCCCTTTGGCATAGCCTCATCTGGGGATCCTTGCTGCCCGGAGGTAAAGAGTTTGACCAGCACAGCTGGAGGTGAATCTCTAACTGCAGATCAACATACAGTATTCACTACTGTATTTATGTGAATGGGGATATGCCCATTATTGTCTGTAGTTATGCTACAACAAAAAATTTCATAATTATAAATATAATTTAATATAACTGAAAAACTGTGTTAAAATAATTTTATGGTTATAGATATAATTTAATATTTTCTGTTTATTCCTTATTTTCATAGAAAATTTCTGTTTTCTTTAATTAAACAGTATTAATTACATTTACCAGCCTGAATGCTGTGAAAGTTTTGTAGAAAATATGTGTTTCTCTGACAGGAATCAAACCTGTAACCCTAATGAGAACCATCATTTGATCTGATATGCTGTTAACCATTACAGGTTTGATTCCTATTGGAAAAACACATATTTGGGCCAGTAAATACAATTAATAGTGTTTCATTAAAAAGCAGAGCAATTTACTTAGATAAATTATATCTATAAAATAACAGAAAATATATTAAAAGTAATTGTCAGACTTAAGTCTGACAATTACTTTTCATAGTATATAATTTAATATAATTAAAAAATTGACTGAAGAAAATTTATGATTACAAATATAATTAAAAAATATTTTAAAATAATATTATGCTTAAAAATAACATAATTGAATAATTGACTTAAAATAATTTTAGGGCTATAAACATAATTGAATAATTCATTTAAAATAATTTTGTTATTGTAAACATAATGTAATTGAAAGGTAAAATAATTTCATAATTGTACTTTTTTTTTTATTTTTCAGAGTTTTTATTTTAAATCATTGTCACTGAAAGAAAAGATTGTTTTCACTTTGCTTGGTTTTTAGCAAATAATACTTATATAAGAAATAATATTTATGTATAACTAATAATACTTATTATAAAGACTTGTGAAAATTTCACGGTTTTCCTATTTAAATTTTCTGATGAATCTTTAATCATTTGATTGAATAAATTCATAACAAGTTCTATGAGAATAAAACGTCCATAGAAGTGGGTAGTAATGTAAAGATTTGAAATTGATAACATTTTGCATTTCACTGAAACAGCAGTTGAACACTTCTGTCTCTCCTTCTTTATTTCTTTTATTTTCTCACTGAAATCAAGAACTTTTTTCCCGTCTTTCCATGTAATCAAAATGGAATAGTCTATTATTTATGAGGTATTAGCAGGAGACGATAAATTCTTTTTTTTTTAATCAGTATCATCCCAAGCAAAGCAGTAAAGCCACTAAGACACAAGGGGTTACAGGGTGTGGAAGAATTAGGAACAGAAACATTAATAATGAGCAGGAAGAGGAAAGAGTAATCAGAACAGTAGATAGTGGTTGATATTGCATTTAAATTTTTGCAGATTAAAGTTGGTTGGAAAGCATGGAACTGGAAGGGAGTTCCACAAGAAAGGCAGTAAAGCCACTAAGACACAAGGGGTTACAGGGTTTGGAAGAATTAGGAACAGAAACATTAATAATGAGCAGGAAGAGGAAAGAGTAATCAGAACAGTAGATAGTGGTTGATATTGCATTTAAATTATTGCAGATTAAAGTTGTTTGGAAAGCATGGAACTGGAAGGGAGTTCCACAAGAAAGGCAGTAAAGCCACTAAGACACAAGTGGTAACAGGGTGTGGAAGAATTAGGAATAGAAACATTAATAATGAACAGGAAGAGGAAAGAGTAATCAGAACAGTAGATAGTGGTTGATATTGCATTTAAATTTTTGCAGATTAAAGTTGGTTGGAAAGCATGGAACTGGAAGGGAGTTCCACAAGAAAGGCAGTAAAGCCACTAAGGCACAAGGTGTTACAGGGTGTGGAAGAATTAGGAACAGGAAACATTAATAATGAGTGGGAAGAGGAAAGAGTAATCAGAACAGTAGATAGTGGTTGATATTGCATTTAAATTTTTGCAGATTAAAGTTGGTTGGAAAGCATGGAATTGGAAGGGGTTCCACAAGAAAGGCAGTAAAGCCACTAAGACACAATAGGTTACAGGATGTGGAAGAATTAGGAACAGAAACATTAATAATGAGCAGGAAGAGGAAAAGAGTAATCAGAACAGTAGATGGTTGATTAACATTTAAATTTTTGAAGATTAAAATTTGGGAAGCATGGAACCGTTCCACAAGTGAGAAAATGCAGAAAATAACACTAGACATACGTTCCAGGGAAATAAAAAAATTAATTTTTCGTCTTTACGAGTAATCAAGACTTATTGATTAAATGGATATGGAGAAAAAAAATTGTCTTGTATGACACATGGAATAGCAGCTGATCTGGTGATGGATTCAATGTAGTTTTTTCATCTCATGTCAGCTGAGAATTTTAGCCTGGGAAGGCACAATGAGTCACTTTCTTACAGACATTTCTCTTAATAATAATTTAAAAAATAATTCAGTAGACAATCTTATGTTATTTAATTTAAGGTAATTGGATTTTTGGCAGTTAACTTACCCCATTTCCATCATTTGATCTGAAAAATGGCACTTTTATTGCTCTAGTCATTGTTCTTGGCATTTTCACTGGGATCAAATTGTTGAACGAATATTCTTATCAGATTAATCTTCCATTCTCTCTCTTCCAACAGTAAAATCCCTTCCTTCTTTCTTTCTTTCATTTTCTCACTAAATTCTGTAAAATGTCTTTCCATATATTCAAAATGTGGAATAGTTCATTATTTATGTGTACATATTGACAGGGGTTCATTAACATGCTAACTAAGAAAGGGAAGGGACAAGCACAATTATAATAGAATAATACAAGGTTCTTAGCAAATAATATTTTATTCACTTAGTTGGAATTTGGCAAACATTCAGTCTTTAAAAGATTAAATGTACTATTTGTGGGCAGTAAAGATACTAATGATATCTTTGCTAAGTATCCAGTTCACTTTTTCTGCTAGTGTAATTTTTTCTGTTAATGCACATTGTAAAGGAAATCCTCATGACCTTATGTAGAAATCTACCAATCCTTTCTCTTTATATATATTTCAGTCGCTTAATTTGCAATTTCAGTTCCTACAAATTTATAATGGCTGTAATCCTAAGATAAAGTATTTTCATTCTATCAATTTTTTAAATTATTATTCACACCTTTGTTTTGATCATTATATTTTGTTTAACATATTATTTGTTATAATTTATGTTGCAGCCAGTACTTCTTGAGTTTTACCCATAGCATTTTTACCATTCACAAATCCAAGCTTCATCCATTGTTTAAAAGAACATACCAGTTTAGTGATTAGCTACTTCAGTAATTAAATGCATAAAGTTTCTTGCAGGAACATTTTGTAGTACATGAAATAGTGGTAGTAAAAGAGAGTACACATACAAAATAACAGACCAATTGATTTGCAAATTAACAAAAGGAACATTTAAAACAAGATTTGCTTTTGTAGACATAAATTGTATACACAATGAAATGTTCATGAATATTTTATAGCTGGAACTTACTTTGTTGGTGTGTTTTATGGGTGTAGCATTCACAGTCCTTTTAGCTTCAGCAAAGAAAGTTCATGACACCAGTTCAAAAGAGGAAAAACCCGGAAGAGAGAAAGTTACTTTAGAGTTTATGTGTTTTTATATTCAAGAGCTGCTGCTGATATTATGTTTATTTATAGCTGCTACTGTTTTATGTTTAAGGTCACTACATCAGCATCACAATTGATATTACATCTTTGATTCAAATCAGTCAGTTGTTGCTTTTGTCAGTGATCAGTGATAGAGGACATTGATACTGAATATGGTGTCCTAAAGAAATGTCATCATTAGGGACAACAACTTGGGTTAAGTCACAAATTATTACCAGATTTTTGTTTATCAAATTTCTTCTCCTTACAATTGCATTTTATTCAATTATATATCTGCCATTATTTGTAATGATTTGTTATCACTTATCAGGTCATTCTTTGATACATTTTGAGCAAAATTTGGCAGGTTTTGATGGGTTCTTGAATCTGTTTTTTATTTTTTTTTATTTAAGAAGTTTTTCTTGTCAAAGCATTTTGCAGCAATCAAAAAAGCTAATAATCAATTGGTGCAAAGACAGGTGAATATGGTGGTTGGAGTAGAACAGACCAAGTTCAGAAATCTTTTCCTGTGTTATTTCTGTCGTATGCAGCCATGTGTTATGATAGAGAAAAACAACTTCTTTTATTTAATCCCCTGTGTATGCTCCCACTGCCATGTTGAAAGTAAGGTATGTTAGTGTACGAATTATTAACTGTCATATCTGATTAATAGTTAGGATGGTACCTCAGTCATTACAATTGGTTCCCAACAATGGGAATGACTTATGATTCAACCTTCCTCAAAAATATTAATGACCAAAATCTACTAATTAAATGAAGGAACTCATGTCAGCTTGTAATCACAGAAAGAAAAAACTCTTAAAGTATTTTAATTCTGGATAAATATATTATCCAAATATCAGATGCCCGGTCCCATATATTAGGTTACATATTGATTACCTCCCTTTAACTATTTTAACATCTATTAATATTTAATGAGTTACCTGATATTCCTCTCTTAAACTTTAAGCTTGCATCTTTTTTAGTTTGCAATTTTAAATACCTACATTAATTTTTTGTATTTTTTATACCATCATAATGTATTAAGTTCATATGAAATTTGAGCTTTGAATCTGAATCTAATTTAGCGTCCCTCCCATGAGATCCAGTATTTTTTTTAAATCAAAAGTAATAATTTTTGCGTGATGAGTTGGTAGAACAATGAAACTTTAAGTTGCAATTCGAACATAGATATATGTATATTTATTAAAATATACTTCTTAGCTCTGTTTAACCACATTGTGCACAGCTTTGTTTACATCATGTATTAAATTAAGTAAATATTTATTCGCTTACCTGTGTATGCATGATAACACATGTACATATGGTTGCTAATATCTAGATATTTTCGCTTATAACCAGAGACTTATTGACGGAGATCTCTCTCTATATATATATATATATATATATATATACCGAGAGAGAGATCAAGGAGAGATAATTAGAAAGGTTTCATACAAATAATTAAATAGCAATGTTAATGTGATTAATTGATGAAATCACCTCACTAACAGCACTTAGTGAGGCATTAACTTACTATCAATTCCTTGAATAATAAGATCTTTATATTTGAGTTGTCAGATGAAAGACACATACTTTCGACAATTTAAAATTGTCATCTTCAGGGTGCAATTTTCCCATATGTAGACAAATGCTAAGACAAAGTATGTGTAGACAGAAAGATATTTTTTTAAATTATGCTATCTATTGACAGGTGAATATATATATTTTGGAGCAAAATTTCTCAAGAAAATAGGCTTTTTGAGTCCAGTAGCTGCTATTGTTCTTTCAATTATTGATGGGGGGTTTCCTTCCTAACCTTCTGTTTGAAGTAGTAAGAATGTCAATATCTTGATAGACAGAAAAAGAGAACCATATAGGAAGCCATGTAAAGTGTAGGAGGGCAGTACATGTAAGTTGGTCAAATAAAAAAATGGTAAATAAAATAAAAATAGACAGAGATGGAAATGAAATCAGAAAAAAAAAATGAAACAACAAAAATCAAGACTTGAGTCTGTATTAAAAATGATCTTTAATGTATTAAATAAGGGGGTTTCCTTAAAAGTTACAAAGAGAGCAAACTAGAAAATATATAGAAAACTAAATTATAATTTTGCTGGATAATATCAACCCTAAGTTAGAAAAAATAAAAACAAAAAGATTTTTTTGCAAAAGTCAATTTGTAAGCAACAACTAACTTGATATCTTAAAAGTTATAAAAAATTTGCTATTTTTTAGAAATTACAAGTATATCATTTATTATTATTTCATAGAGAAATGCAGTTATTTTAAAATTTAAACTACAGGGGGAAAATGGCAGCTATGTACAGATAAGATATTTGTTTTCATACAGTTAAATAAATATTTGCCTTATTTCCATAGTTTCTCAATTATATTACAACACTTTATTCATGAAGGGGTAAAAAGGGTGGAAAATAATCTCTCATTATAATATGATCCTGTAGTAGCATTTAATTTACCACATCTTGATTAAGAATAAGTTTATATACCATATTTTCTTGATTATCTTCAACCCTGTGTTCATGAAATTAAAAACAGGGAATAAATATAATTTTTGATTATAATATGATCCCATAGTAATTTATATTTGAATTATTTTGGCTTTAAGAATATAACTATATACCATATTTTCTTGATTATGTTACAACCCTGTGTTCATGAAGCTAAAAACAGGGAATAAATTACATCTTTGATTATATGATCCCATAGTAGCATTATCCCGATGTAAATTTTTTCTTGAAATGTTGTAATTTACCATATTATCCATTAAAATTTCAATATCATACATATATTTTTAGTCTACTAAAATATTTAAATTTTTATAACCTTAAAAATACAAATGAACAGAATGTTTTTTTTTTGTATCTTTCTTCTTGTTAATTTCTGTTTCAAGAGTCATTTTCAGATTTTCAGAAAAAAATATGTTCTGTTGTAAGATTAATGTTATTTTGGACATTTAGATCTTGTGTATTCCCTTTAATATTTTTTTAATGTATTTGGTAAATTTCCTGTATTTGAGAAAAAGACATTCATAATTTAATTTATACAATAGTTAGGACATTGCTGTAACATTAATGTTATCAAAACATGGCAGATCTTGTGTATTACTTTTATTCATTATTTTCAATCAATTTTGGTGAATTTCCTATCTTTGAGACAAAAGACATTCAATTAAATATTGCTGACATCTTAAATAGATTTTGTAAACAATTTTTATGAAATCCAGCCTACAATGTATTTTATTATCCATTGTGATATCTCTGTGTATTTGTATTCTTTCCGTTTCAATTAAATGTTTTTATGTTGAATAACAATTTCTGAAAATGGGAATTATACGAATGTCCCTTTTTTGCCTTTAATTTTCATTCAATATTTCTTACATTATGAACAAGAAAATACAGTCCGATAGTTTAACATTTACTATGACTGTTTATAGCCTTCCTTGCTATTGGAAGATTTTTTGATGAATTGTTTGGGAGGTTTATCTGTTGGTGTAATTAATCCACAAGATCTAGGTACTGCTGGCATAGGATCTGGATTTGGCAAGTCGTGTTGTTGGACAGAAAGACAGATTTTTCTTTAATTCTCAGCAACCCAGCCCTCAAGAATATGGCTGCCAGTATGATGTCTAACCCTTAAATGCAATCCATGATGTCCAATTTGATGTTTTCAGTGGCTGGTGATGGAAATAATGTAGGCCTTAGCACTTTGTTACAAGTAGGCAAACAATTACCATCATGAATGCTGTATCAGAACTCATGGTTCAGTTGTGCTCATGGGTGAACCTTCCATATATATATATATATATAATTTTATACACACATGCACACCCCCAGAAAGACCACTAGTATCATTAGATATTGCTGGAGCACCCTGGGTCTGTGGTAATAATAATTCAGGTCCAAAAATTTAGTTGTATGATGTCACTTTGGTTTTTGAAGACTGCCCTAAACATGATATCATCCACATTATATACAATATATACATATATTTAAATTAAGAATTATTTAGGGAAACCATGAAAAAAGATGGCTTCACCAGGAATCAGTGCGTGCATAGCACTTAGCTCTGAAACTACAACTTCTGGAAGTGAACAAACAGGATATCAAGAAAAATATCTCTTGAAAAAATTCATGCAGGAAAAAGAAATTTATGGAAGTGGACAATATTTTGCTGCATGTTTTGTAGAAATACCAAATTTTACAGAAATATTTGCTTTGGCTGGTATATTGTTGTCATTGTGTAGTGTGTATTTTGTTGATATATAGCTATTTTTTTTTCAGAGCACTAATTCATCTCTTTGATCTGGACAGTAAGAGCTTTATAATAAGGTATATGATAAACTGTTGACATCAAATCTTGGTATTCCATAATATTAAATATACATGTAGAATATAAAAAGCTAACTGAACAATGGTTTTACTAAACAATGCAATCAGATTACTAGAGTATACCAAAACCCTTTAGATTAATCAAAGAGAAATGTATATACTGTATTTGCCGGCCTATTGAAAGTGGATTAAAAAAAAAAAATTACCCTGCTTCTAATACAGTAGTATCATATATGAGGGGGAGAGGAAAACGATGAAAAAAGTTGGCTTCACCAGGAATCAGTGCATGCATAGCTATGACTCCTGGGCATGAACAAACATGATATCAAAAAAATATCACTTGATAAATTCATTCAGAAAAAAGAAATTTATGAAATTGGACAATATTTTGCTGCATGTTTTGTAGAAATACCAGATTTTACGACAAATATTTGTATTTGACTAGTATATTGTTGCATGCTTTGTGTGTGTGTGTGTGTTTTATGTTGATATAATGGTATTGGAAGTTGATTTTCTGTGTATGGTATGGAACTTTATTTACCAACAAGTAGGATATTTCTGTTTTTTTTTTGTTCCCCCCCATCTTTTACTAATTGAAAAAACAGCTAAAACAATTTAATAAATGCATGATGGAATAACTAAAATCCTTCTTTTTCAAAAAAAAAAAAAAAAAAAAAAAATGTGCTGGTAATTAAACCTTACCTCAATTTTATTTAAAAAAAAAAAAAAAAAAAAAACCCAAAAAAACCCCAAAAAACCAGTAGTATAATTTGAACTAATACTTTAAAGGTTTCTTCATAGTTAGTGAGAATGTCACATAAATGTAAGGTTTGAGTTTTTCGTTTGTGATGTATGCATTTTTTTCCTAATTATTCCATGCCAACATTTCGGTGTATCCAGTAGGCCACCAAATAAAGTAATTAATAGTTAATTAATTGGATTTGGTGACTTATTACCATGGTGATCATGATTTTTATTTTCTCTAAATATATAAAATTCACTGTGATATAAAAACAGACAATGATTCTTATTTGTATTATTTCCGCGCATACTATTAGTCTTATCTTTGTGATTATCAGCCTTCATCGGACAGGGTAAACTACAGAAAATTCTCAGCTAAACCTTTTATTTAATCTGTAGACTGTTCTTGTTCCATTACCCATGTCTAGGTATATGTCGGTTAAATTTTACTTTTAGTACTGCTCAGTTATTGCTAGCCCTGTTTTCCCAAGTCCAAGTATACAGTTTGGCCCAGGGATTGAAGTCACTATCACCATATTCAAAAACCAACACTAATCCACTAAATTCTTGTCCTGTAGAACAATTCTGTGGAAAATTTGGAAATTCAGACAGAAATTATTCTTATTGGTTTTTGTTTTCTATAAAGAAAAATTATTAAATCTATAAATTCATCATAGTGAATAACTCCAAAATGAATTTTTTTTTATACTAAAAAGAAAAACAACTTAATAGTATATCTTCTGTACTTCAGTACTTGTAATTTTAAAATACTAATCATTATAAATTGGATCACTATGTCCTTGAACTTTGAGTAGTATTTACTTGTATTTATGTGGAAATTTTTCTCGATTAAAATTAAACAAATACTTATAAAGGTTAATAGAAGTTTAAATTCTATGCTATGTTTAACTTTTCTAATATAATAATTACTATCTAAAAAGCCACACTTCAAATTGCTACAAAAGCAAATCAATCTGAAAACTCATGTTCTTAAATAATGAAATCAGATGAAGGCTTTTATCTGGATATCATTGTATGTCATCAAACCTGTTCAGAAATATCTAAACTGTCAGCTGTATAAAAATTATTATTATAATATTTTTTTTTATGTTATATCGAACACTTTAAAAAAAATAGTAAATGCTAAGAACAGTGGATTCTTAATCTGTGTTCTTTATTTGTGCGTGTATATATATATATATATATATATATATATATATATGAAATTCTATCCCTAAGAATATTAATTTAGTTTGATGTGGTGTTTGTAGAGGATAAAATGCATTTACACAAAATTTTTTCACTTGGTCTTAATTTTTCATATATATATATATATATATATATATTTCCACATATCAGAATGTGACAGGATAAGATAAAGAAGAAATAGGAAACGTTTATCAATCTAACATGTTTCACTTTTATTAAAGCTTCTTGGAGACTGAGAAACTGAAAAAAGAAAGGAATTCTGGTATTTTTACATTTGTGCTGTTTGGTTTTCATTGGTCAGTCATGTATTGTGTGCATTATAAATGTAAATAATGCTATATCTATGTAAAAATTCTACATTGTCTATGTGGGCATCAGATGTTATTCATAATTAAGTGTATGTATGTTTAGTAAGAGAATACCAAATACACATTATCATCTGATGACCACACATAGACAAACTAGGATTTTTACATATGCATAGCATTATTTATAGTTATAATGCATGTCATACATGATTAACCAATGAAAATCAAACAGCACAAATGTGAAAATACGAGAATTTCTGATTTTTTTTTCTATCTCTCAGTCTCTGATGAAGCTTTAATAAAACTGAAATGTGTTAGATGGATAAATGTTTCCTATTTGTTACCATATATATATATTTAAAGATAGGTTTGGTAGTACAAAACAGAAGGACTTTATACTAGGCCTCCAACTAATTACCATTTAAATATTTTTTTTTCTTCTCACCAATAAACTTTGTCCATTGTTTTATTTTTTATTATTATTATTATTATTATTATTATATGATTTACTCTATTTAGCTCTGTTGAGTGAGGTACGAAACTGGTTAGCTGGCTCAAGAAATATAATGTAGTGGTTCCAACGAGAGAAAAGTATGTATATTAAAAAGAAGAGAAGAGAGGTGCTGCAAAAGTTTTTGGTTGTAATGTGGATTTTTAAAAAAAAAAATATTATGCTTTATTTTCCATAATTTTACGACACGTGTTTCTGGTCTCACGACCGTCTTCAGGTAAAAGTGGAGATTTCTACATATTATTAAAAATAATTAATTTTTCCTCATGTTCAATGTTAAATATTCTCGATATGAGACATTTTCTGTTTGTGTGTTGGTAATCTGAATTTCTTTCACAAACAGAAAATGTCTCATATCGAGAATATTTAACATTTACCTGCAGACGGTCGCGAGACCAGAAACACGTGTCGTAAAATTATGTAAAACAAAGTATAATAATATTTTTTCTAAATAAATCCACATTACAACCAAAAACGTTTGTGGCACCTCTCTTCTCTTCTTTTTAATATATATATATATATATATATATATATAAAAACACACATTTGCCATTTTATATTTATAATTTTGTGCATGCATGTTGCTTGTTGACTGCACAGTATAGTATGGGCAATGTACGTGAGAAAAAGCATCATAATACAGTTTACTCTGCTAGAAATGTGGAAATGACATACTGTTCTGCTTGGCATTCATGCTGGAAGCTCCAATATGAACACCTTGTGTTTGGGTGTCAATACGAGGATATTGCAGAGGATTCGGAAAGAGTTGGATGAGTCTAATGGTGATTATGAAGGTACTTGAAGCAATCATTAGTGATGGCTATGTTATGCCTCCAATTCATCTTCCCACAGGGCCTCAGACACAACTTGGAAGCATGCATCAAGTGCCTTTAAGAGGTAGTGCTGCCCTGGGTCAAGAGGGTGGCTTTTGGAACACTATGCCTGGCAACAGGACTCTGCACCATGCCACACAAGCAGGAGAACCCAGTCATGGCTGTCAGACAATTTCTGTGATCACATCACCCTTTACATCTGGCCATCTAACTCCCCAGACTGCAACCCCCTTGATTATTATATGTGGGTCACAGTTGAGCGAGAGACCAACAAAACTCTTTATAATACCAAAGATGAACTGAAGGCAAGGATTATGGCAGCATTCACCAACTTAGACAAAGAGACTGTCCAGAAGAGATGCAGGAGATTCTGAAGTCATCAGGAGGCTGTGTTTGAAGCCAATGACAATTTTATTGAATACATTTACTCTTTAGTATTTAAAGTTATTTTTGTGCAATTTTGGTATATATATATATCTGTTAAAATGAGCTGTCAATATTATTTTCATTTTTTCATAATTTAGACCACATTTAATCTGCTTCATGCTGTATACGTGTGTGTGTAGGTCTGATGAATTAGATTGTTATTACAATTCCAATGTAATAAATTGTAACCATGGAACATTAGTGTTTGAGTCTTTTATATATATATATATATATATATATATATATATATAATTTTATAAAATCTTTTTGAATACTCAACTGTGATACCAGAACTACTTAAAGAACCAATATAAAGAGAAAAGCTATAATCTCTGTCTTAGTATCTGAAGAAAATGTGTCTTATATTTGAAAAATAGTGGCATACAATAATCAGATCATTTTAGCTGTTTCTGGTATAACTCAAGGATTGAACCAAAGATAATATCGAAATCAATACAGTCAGAGTGAATATTGTTTCTGGAAATTATGAAGAGGTGGGGGGTGATAAAAATATGAAAGTGGTGTCACCAGAATTCTATACTGAAATAGGAAAATTTTAAAGAATTGCTTCTGTAATGTTTTTCTGATTTTAAGTAAAAACAAAAACATGAAAACATTAATGAGAGAAAATTCAAAATTATTTCTTTATTGTGATCTTTCAGAATAAATGAATGTAATTCCTTCCTAGTGTCAATGTTTCTAACAATGGTCAGCCATAGATGAATTTAATTAAAATATTAGCTTGTTGTAGAAACAGCAGATGATGAAAGGTTTAAACTGATTTTAAACATCGAGTTGAGTAGGTCATTAAGAACTTTAAAAAAAAAAAAAAAAAAAGAAAAGAAAAAAGAAAGAAAAAAGAAAAAAGAAGAAAAGAGAAAGAAGAAAAGAAAAAAGAAAAGAAAAAGAAGAAAAGAAAGAAAAAAGAAGAAAGAAAGAAAAAAGAAAGAAAAAAGAAAAGAGAAAGAAGAAAAAAGAAAGAAAAAAGAAAAGAGAAAGAAGAAAAGAGAAAGAAGAAAAGAGAAAGAAGAAAAGAGAAAGAAGAAAAGAGAAAGAAGAAAAGAGAAAGAAGAAAAGAGAAAGAAGAAAAGAGAAAGAAAGAAAAAAGAAAGAAAAGAGAAAGAAAGAAAAAAGAAAAAAGAAAGAAAAGAGAAAGAAAGAAAAAAGAAAAAAGAAAGAAAAGAGAAAGAAAGAAAAAAGAAAAAAGAAAGAAAAGAGAAAGAAGAAAAGAAAAAGAAGAAAAGAGAAAGAAGAAAAGAGAAAGAAGAAAAGAGAAAGAAGAAAAGAGAAAGAAGAAAAGAGAAAGAAGAAAAGAGAAAGAAGAAAAGAGAAAGAAAGAAAAAAGAAAAAAGAAAGAAAAGAGAAAGAAGAAAAGAGAAAGAAGAAAAAAGAAAGAAGAAAAAAGAAAAAGGAAAGAAGAAAAAAGAAAGAAGAAAAAGAAAATCAGTACATCAAATCAAAATTCAATGTTGTGATCATATTTTTAGTCTGATCTGTACCAAAATAAATAATACATGGAATTCAATATAAGTAATGTTGTATTTATTTATTTTTTTTTCATTAAATAGACTATCAACAAAACAAAACATTTTAAAAGCAACTGAGACAAAATTTCAGCAAATGCATACAATGTGTTTATTCATAAATGTCACAGTAGAAAAAAAAAATGATCATTTCGGGAGATTCAAAGAATTACAAAACCATGTTAGTAGCCAGCATCTTTAAATTCTCATTTGTAGTTATTATAAATATGAACTCCAGAAGCTGAAATGACAACATAAAGATGCTAAACCTTTGGTGGGACAAGCACACATTCTTTAATGACAGCAATTTTTAGTTTCTCTATTTTTCCCCCAAATGTTGAAAAACCAAAGAATAAGTTAAAAACAAAACACTAACTTCATGGCCCAGGCAAGCAATATCAATGTTAAAAGCATGAAAAACAATTTTTTTTAACAAATGTGTGATTTATATGCAAATGAACATTTCACTTAAAATTTTACTTGTCAATTTTATGGTTAACAAATAATTAACTGTTAGTATCATGATAATGTCACTAGCTTAGCTTGTAGGTACAAAGTAGTTAAAACATGAAAAAAAAAGAAAAAAAAAAGAAAAAAAAGAAGAAAAAAAAGAAGAAGAAAAAAAAGAAGAAAAAAAAGAAAAAAAGAAGAAAAAAGAAAAAGAAGAAGAAAAAAGAAGAAAAAAAAGAAGAAAAAAAGAAGAAAAAGAAGAAAAAAAAGAAGAAAAAAGAAGAAAAAAAGAAGAAAAGGAAAAAAAAGAAAAGAAAAAAGAAAAGAAAAGTTATCTAAGTAAAAGCATCTTTAAAATAGATTTATTTGTATATTATGTGCACAGAAATAAAAAAAAATGATAAAAGTTAAAATATCAATAATATTTAAACAAAAAACAATTAATACTTTTGCTGATAACTAATCAGCTAAGAAAATTTCATGTACTGGGAAATTTAAATTTTAGAATAATTTTTTTAATTTTTTTCTTTTTAATGTATTTTGTGTATAAAAAGAACCTAAATAAAATTTGCTAGGATTTTATACCCAAAAAACATAAAAAAAGAAAAAAATTTTAAACATAAAATTCCTAGTGTCTCTCATTCATGGGCATATGTAGTCAATCAACATAAACTTAGCCTGATGAAAACGTAAAGGATGAAACACTTTACAAGAAAAGTTTTTTTCCACTTTGAAATATATATATATATATATATATATATATATATATATATATATATATATATATAGATATATCTCTTTATGATGATGTGGATTTTATTCTAATGTATATCTCTAGCTGTTACTCGTATTCTCCCAAACCCCACACGTGAATATGGAGTTGACAACTGCCTCTCCTCGCACACATACACGTCTTCAATAATATAAATTCCAAGAAAACATATTTTCTAGGTTAAGCATCTAGACTTCCTGTTAGCTGGTTTGTAAAAATATTGTTTGGATAAATTTAAACCATTTTGTAAAATTAAACCATTTGTAATTTTAGTCTGATAAGACAAGTATTAAAAACTTGTCTAAATAAATTATAATTTTTGTAATTGAGTTTTCAATCACGTGATAAGTTTTTCCTTTGAGATGTATATGTATATATATATATATATATATATATATATATATATATATATATATATGCATGGTACTTATTGGAAAGCACTCAATATCAGTGATAGAGTAAACAGTCATATGGATATGTGTTTGTAACCCTGGGTTTCATTCCTTTGTGATCATCAGACAAACTGATTTATTTTTTAAAATTTGAATCTATGTTAGTTTGTGTTTGGCTGTTTTGGTGGTGGGGGTTGAAGAAAAATTCTCCTCTGTGTCCCTTTTGGGATGACACTCAGACAGACGCAGACATACAGGTGTACACATAGTTCACACAAGCACACACACATATATATATATATATATATATATATATATATATATATATATATATATATATATATAAACAATATGAGACCAGACATGATATATATCCATTTGTTAAACACACATATATACACAATTGTAATCCTATTTTGCTGTTGAGACTGTGTGTAGGAAAGTTCATTCAACAAGGGGTGAGCTGAGGGTGTTCTTGGCTATATACAGATTGGCCGTCTGTGTTATCAAATAGAATAATACTTTTTCACATACATACATACATACATGTATATGTGCACATATATTTCTATCTGTCTGAACCCCACATCATCCCATTGTTTAAAGAGATCTGTATGTAAATATGGTAGTGGTGATGGTTTTATTTTTAAAACTGATTACTTGTATGTTATAAATGATTGCAATTATATTGATAATGCTAATAAGCGATGTTATAATTGGTAATAATAGTTATTGGTGTGTTAATGGTAAATTTTAGCTCTAATGTTGATGGGTAAGTAAAGTATAATTGTAAAAAACATGGCAATGCAATGATAATTATGGCAATAGATGTAGCAAACATAAAAATGATCGTAGAAATAGTAAAAATATAATAATAATTACAATAACAAGAACAATGACAATGGTAAAAAGCAGTATTAATGGCGTTGGTTGGGTGAGGATATGAAGTGGTAATAATAATAGTAGTAGTAGTAATAATAATAATAGTAATAATAAATAATGATTATAAATAATGCTAAATTAAAATAATAATAGTAGTAATAAATAATGATAATGATAGAAGTGGAAATAAATAAATTATAATGATAATGATGGAAGTGGTAATAAATAAATGGAAGTGGTAATAAATAAATAATGGCAATAATGAAAACTAAGACAATGGTAAAAAAAAAAAAACAGTACTAATGTTGTTGGGGGGAGGATATGAAGTGATAATAATAGTAGTAGTTATTTTTCGGCATGTGCATAAGTTGGTAATGTCAATATTGGTAACTGAAGCAGGGTAGTCATTATAAAATGTGGGTGAAGTGTTAGTGGTTTATCCCCTTGCATATTTAGGGGTGGTGGCAGTGTAGTTAACAGTACTAGTAACTTTATCAATCTGTGTTAATTCGTATAGTGGATTTTTTTTTTTTTTTATATCCTGGTTGTGATCAGATTCGTTGTATGTTTTATCTGTATTAGTATTTATTACTACTACTACTATTATTATTATTTTACTATTATTATTTCTTACTACTATTATTACCATCATTATTTATTATTATTACTACCATTATTATCATTATCATTCATTACTACTACTATTATTACCACTTCATATCCTCACCCAACCAACGCCATTAATACTGCTTTTTGTCATTGTTATTGTAATTATTATTATATTTTTACTATTTCTACAATCATTTTTATGTTTGCTACATCTATTGCCATAATTATCATTGCATTGCCACGTTTTTTACAATTATACTTTACTTACCCATCAACATTAGAGCTAAATTTACCATTAACACACCAATAACTATTATTACCAATTATAACATCGCTTATTAGCATTATCAATATAATTGCAATCATTTATAACATACAAGTAATCAGTTTTAAAAATAAAACCATCACCACTACCATATTTACATACAGATCTCTTTAAACAATGGGATGATGTGTGGTTCAGACAGATAGAAATATATGTGCACATATACATGTATGTATGTATGTGAAAAAGTATTATTCTATTTGATAAGTCCCAACACTGATTACAAATTGCATATGTATATGTGTTCGAACAAATGGATATGTGTTCTTGCATTCTTTACATATGTGCGTGATTGTTTGAACTATAATGCGTACACCAGTATGTATGTATGTATGTATGTATGCATGCGTATGAGTGACATCCCAAAACGGAAACAGAAGATAATTTTTTCTCCCCAACCAAACATAAGTAGATGCAAATTTAAAAAAAAAAAAAAAAAAAAATCAGTTTGTCTGATAATTACAAAAGTTTGAAACCCAGTGTAATAAACTCATATCCATATAACTGAATATATATATATATATATATATATATATATATATATATATATATATATATATCTCAGACAAAGAATGTCTATTGTATTTGATCATGAACTAATCTAAACTTTGTAAAAGGTACCTAACCTTTCAGCTATTTTTTTCATATGCAAGGATGTAAAACACAATCTTCCGGAAGGTTAGTAAAATAGATTTTTACTGTACCTCCTAACTGGATAAAGATTGGGTTTGCGAAGCTCACATATCAAGTTATTTTTTTTTAAAACTGCCTTATATTTTTTTCACTCTTGAATTTTATTCAATTTTAATCACACACACACATTATGCATATTTTTGAGTTGTTCCATTAATTGAAATTTGAAAATTATTAATTTATGGTATATATTTTTTCTTCAATTTTTAAAAATATTGAAACTAAAATTTTTATTTTATTATAAATGTGCCTAATGAGAAAGTGCCATTTAAATTCTAATATATCAAAGAATGTAGACTTTTAATAGTAAAATACATTTCATAAATTAACATTATTTTTAATGAGAGTATCTACAAATATAAACTGATGCACTTAAACATTACAAATATATTATGTTTGATAATAATAAAATAATACGTAAATTTTCAGCATTATTCAAATACTGTTGAAATATCCCATGCCTCCTGTTTAAGATTGGGTTTCCGGTTCCTTCCAAAGTTTACTTTAACATTATGTTCCTAACATCTGCTTGAATTCTGAAATTTCATCCACTAATTATTTATTTTTTCTCCTTTCCCTATAGGAATATATACGTTCACTTATCATCCAGTTCACACCCCTCTCTGGTCTTTTGAACAGGAGTAGAAGGTTTATCCTTTGTTTCCTCTTTAGGATTGGGTTTCCACTTCCTTCTAAAGTCTACTTCAACTCTATACTTCTAACATCTCCTCCTAGAACTCTGAACTTTTATTTACTATTGAATTACTTTTTCTTTTATCAATACGAGTAGATAGGTTCACACTCCTCTCCGGTCTTTTGAACAGGAGTAGAAGGTTTATCCCTTGTTTCCTCTTTAGGATTGGGTTTCCAGTTCCTTCTAAAGACTACATCCACTCTATACTTCTAACATCTCCACATGAACACTGTGGTTTATACTGCAAACATGTTGAGCAGACCTTATTTACAATTTCTAGGAGAGAGCAGGTTATCTAGTATGATCAACAATTTGAACACTCAACCCTCGACCATGGTGACTTGTGACTTTGTGCTAGCACAGCTACCAATGGCCTCCAAGTGTAAAGTCTACCCAATTTCACTCACAAGCTTTGGGTCAATCCATGGTAGGGTTTTCAGGCACTTTCCAAAGGTGTTGCATGCTGGGATTGCCCCCTCCAGACCGATAACACCAGGAAGTCTCTCCTCCCTGATAAATTGATCATGGTGAGATTTGAACCCAGGTCTCATGATCAGAAAGTTAATGTTGTAACGACTTGGCCACATGGCCAAGTAACAGTCATATACTGATCTCTTAATGTTACAAACTAACTTACCTCATAGAACAAACAAACAGAAAAGTATATTTAAATAATTATAGAATTTCATAGAATAAGTATACATTACTTGAGAATATAAATATAAAACTTTGTAGCAAGTTAAAATATATAATATGTTGAGAAATATTTATAGTCATGTATTACTGATAGTTTGGTTAAAAGATATGAAAAGAGAAATAAGACTTATTGATAAAGAATATTCTTTATACAGGTTGGAGCAGAAAGGTTGCCCTGATTTCAAAGGTTAATAAAAAGTAAACACATAAGAGAAAAACCTTTGCTCTCCACTCCAGGCTATGGTTGGGTATTACCTGGAACAGAAAATAAATGGCATTTAATATACTTCTTAGAGATACAAAGTTTTTTTTCTTTTATATTAATATGTTTGTTTTTTATTAACCTTTGAAATCAAGGCAACCTTTCTGCTCCACCATGTACTTCTTATTGATTATTATTAAAGATGTTATAGACAACATTTCAGGCAAGTACTCTTTGGCCATCATCAGGTGCCCATTGTTATAGGTCGACATGGAATATTTGCTGATTATTGCATTATTTTGTCACTATGATGTTAGTTATTGTTTATTTCTGCTGAACCAGTGTTTTTCACTACCTGATACAGGGATTGAACTCATGGCCACTAGACAACATTAACACATTTGAACCAATTCTTATCTGGGGTAATTTCAAAATAATATTAGCTCAAGCCCCTAAGGGGACATCCCCTCCCAGTATCTCTCCTTTGGATTTTTTTTTGGTGATGGTGGAGAAATAATTTACTGATACAAGTTTTACTGATTAACACATAACTAGATGGAGATTTGTATTTATACGTAAGTGAATATAACAAACCCAAGTTGGAATTGAAACACAGCTCACTGATATGCAATTCTGAGCCATTATCTATTGCACCACTTGCAAATCCAAGTTTACAGCACCTGATATTCCCAAGTTGTCACCAATCTAGGTACTGACTAGGCTTAAAGTTTCTTTTCAGGGATCTTACTGGAACCAGTGTTTCAATGTGATAGGGCCATAAACCTTGATGCTGACTTAGGATAGTAAATAAATGTAAAATATAACAATTAGATTTAAATATAAAAAGGGATGAACAAAACATGCATACTCATAATACTTAATCAAACTGACTTTAAGATTTTGATAAAATATAAGGATCCTCAATTTTTGAATGAGAAACAGTAGAAAAGAAAAACTTATCTAAAAATGTAAGTTGTATATGAAAAAAAATAAAAAAAATAAAAGTAATATCATTAAGAAATAAATATTTATTGATTTTCCAGGAGATTTGTCTTGGAACCAAAATCTACTTGAAAGAACTTTTGGTAGAATTCAATTCCGTTTTAATGTGAATATATGGTAAAATACCAAGTTATAAAATACAGGTTTCCCTTGATTAGTGTGACTAATTTGTACATTGATAAATATAAGAAAAAATCAATTTCTACTTAAAATGGTTAAACTGAAGAACGTTTTACTGAACAAATTGAGTATTATGTAGGGTTAGAATTGAATTTTGGTATATAATCAAAAATGCATTGGTCAAATCTGCATTAAGTAAGAGATGTCAGTTTATCAATTAATATATAAATTAAGACAATATAGATAGTAATATATTGAATTAAAAGATATATTAATTAATATATAAATTAGGACAATGTAGGTGGTAATATATTGAGCTATAAAATATATTAATTAATATATAAATATATTAATACATAAATTAAGACAATGTAGGTAATGTATTGAGCTATAAGTTATATCTATTAATATATCAATATATTAATTAAGATAATGCTGATGGCAAAGAACAGATCTATCAAATAGATGTTAAGAGGGTAAACAGAATGTGAAAAATTTATAAAATTTAATTTCTGCATAAATCAAAAGTTAAAGGCTCATGATTGCACAAATTAAAAAAAAGAAAAAAAGAAGTAACAAGTTATCTCAAGGAAATTGATTGAATATCATTCTTTAATAGATATTTTTGAACCTTACAAATTGGCTGAAGAGGCCAAGTGTAGAAGTAGGAACCACTAAAGTTTAATTCTGAGTTATAATAATTAACCTGCTTGGTGAAAGAAGATCTTTGCAGAAAAAGTGATGCAATGTGCACACACTGTTTCTGTTAGTTCATTTGTCTCTTTCTACCTGAAGGAAAAAAAACAAAAAACAAAACAAATAATTTTTTCATATCAATATCCTATTACTTAATAAAAAATTTACAGTCGATGGACAAATGATGCAAAAGTAACCTGAAAATATGTCTTTGTAGAATTTGTCTTTTATCTTTCAGATATGTAAAAAAGTTAAAATTTCTTTGCATTTTGTAGAAAAGAAAAATTTGAAATAAATAGCTAATTTGTATATTAATATGTTAATAAATTTATTATATATATATATATATATATATATATATATATATATATATATAATTACATCAATACATGTTACCTGGGATGAAGTATATAAAGAAATTTTGATACAAAATGGACTTGAAGATGGAGGTTTTTGTAATGATTGAGAATAAAGGCAATGGTTTATATGAAAAATACACAAAAATGTGGAGGAAATATTTTACTTGTGAGCTTAAGTATGCCAAAATGTGATCCAAAAAGGTGTTTGATAAGAAATGCAAACACAAATGTAAAGAAGTATTATAAAAATTATGAAAGTCGAAATACAAAAATACAGAAGTGATATAAAATTACATGTCGTCATAATTTAAAAAAAAAAGAAAAAAGAAATATTTAAATGATAGGTTGTTAAAAAAAAAAAAAAAAAAGTTTAAAGTATAAGAATGTTATTATTATTTTTTTTTTTTTTTTTTTACATAAGCATTGACAATCAAATGAATTAAAATAAATCCTGAATGAAAGAACAAACTGCAAAGTAGAATTATTTAAACAAAGTTACATGGGAATAACAGTCTGTTAAGAACTGTTTTATCCTTATTTAACAAACAGAACATTTTTCACCGAGATATCTTGACAAACAAAATGAATAACAAAATGTGAAATGTTTAGGAATGAAAAATAAGACAAAAAAAAAAAGAAAAATAAAAGAAAAAAAAAATTATAGGGTGCAATGGGTAAATTATCACCATTTTATATTTTAATTTTGCACATGTGCATTGCTTGTTTTTAATTTAGTCGACTATACAATATGAGGGTCAGTTGAGAACCATCTGTGAGAAAAAAAGGGTCACATGATGCAATTCACTCTGCCAGAAATTTGAAGACAGCATGCTGTACTTCTTGGCATTTGCATCCAGAAGCTCCAATACAAACTTTTCAGAGTGTTTGGGTATCAATCTGAGAACAGTGCAGAGGATTTAGAAAGAGTTGAATGAGTCTAATGGTGATTACGAAGGTATGGCAGCTTGTAAAATTCACTCTGATCATTCTGATAAGAAAAGAACTCCCGAATTTGTTGGTGAGATCCAGGCCATGATTGACAATGATCACTTCAAGTCAATCAGGTTCATAGCCAGGGACACAGGAGTATCTGAGTTTCTTATTAGGCAGGTAAGTGCATGAAGACATTCGGTATTTCTTATGCAAGATGAGAAAGGGACAATTTTTATCCCAAGCCATGAATGACAAGAGGAAAGACCACACTATGAAGCTTTTGAACAAATTCAAGTATCCCCTTGAATTGAACATGCTTTATCTTTCTGCCAAGATGGTGAACACATAGAACAACAGCTTGGCTTGCAGTATCCCCCAAAGAAGTACTGAGAGTTATGAAAACCAAATATCCAGTCAACATCATAGTGTTTGGAGTGGTCACTAGTGATGGTGATGTTATGCCTCCAATTCATCTTTCAACAGGGCCACAAACTCAACATGGAATCCTACATCAAGTGCCTTGAGGAAGTAGTGCTGCCCTGAGTCAAGAGGGTGGCAGTTGAGTGAGAGATCAACAAAACTCCTTGTAACACCAAAGATGAACTGAAGGCAAGGATTATGGCAGCATTCACCAACAAGGAGACCATCCAGAAGAGTTGCAGGAGGTTCTGAAGTCGTCAGGAGACTGTGTTTGCAACGAATAGTTATTTTATTGAATAAATTTACTTACTAAAAAATATTTTTGTGTAATTTAGACAACAATTTATCCATGGCACCCTGTATATTTTGTTAATTTACTAAAGGATTTGCACTCATATCCACCAAAGTTCAATATAACATGTTTACAAGATATGATTACATTTCTAAAAAAAAAAAAAAAAAAAAAAAAAAAAAAAAAAAAAAAAGAAAAAAAAAAGAGAGAGAGAGAAAAAAAAGAATTTCCAGTAGTGCAATTATCTATGTTAAATATCATTGAAAAGACTTAAAAGAACTTTTTGATTTTTATTTGGTGAATATAGTTATTGCAATAATATCTTTGTTGCATTTACAGCAACATTAAAATGTCTGATTTACCATTTCTCTATTCTGTGCTATTTTCTTTTACAAAACTAACAAAACAATGCATCATTTAAATTTGCATAAAATTAATAAATTATTGTTTCATATTAGTGATAATACAAGATAAAATATTTTATTAGTTGAAACTTACATTTAAATTAAAGGTAATTTTTAAACTTTGTACCTGCATACAATGGTGTGTCGAGAGGATGGTTATTCCCTTGACACTGTTATTATAATTTGAACTCTCTCAACAATATTTATTTACGACATTATTTTAGTATTTTATAAAGAAATAAATTAGCAAAGAAATATTTCTATTAAAAATTTATAAAAAAAATTAACAAAATATATAAACCAGCTACAATGCAAAATTTGTAGTAAAAATTACTGGCATTCTGTAATTATACAGAAGGAAAACTTTTGTATATGGTCTTACCTAAAATCTAAAATTAAAAGAATACTTGCTTCATAGGAAGATATACTATCAACCTATTTTACATTCAAGGAAAACATTTGTCCATCCAATCAATAGGGAGATACACACTCAAAATATTTTGTGTTTGTGGTCTTGCCTAAAATCTAAAATTAAAAGAATACTTGCTTCATAGGAAGATATACTATCAACCTATTTTACATTCAAGGAAAACATTTGTCCATCCAATCAATAGGAGATACACACTCAAAATATTTTGTGTTTGTGGTCTTGCCTAAAATCTAAAATTAAAAGAATACTTGCTTCATAGGAAGATATACTATCAACCTATTTTACATTCAAGGAAAACATTTGTCCATCCAATCAATAGGGAGATACACACTCAAAATATTTTGTGTTTGTGGTCTTGCCTAAAATCTAAAATTAAAAGAATACTTGCTTCATAGGAAGATATACTATCAACCTATTTTACATTCAAGGAAAACATTTGTCCATCCAATCAATAGGGAGATACACACTCAAAATATTTTGTGTTTGTGGTCTTGCCTAAAATTTAAAATTAAAAGAATACTTGCTTCATAGGAAGATATACTATCAACCTATTTTACATTCAAGGAAAACATTTGTCCATCCAATCAATAGGAGATACACACTCAAAATATTTTGTGTTTGTGGTCTTGCCTAAAATCTAAAATTAAAAGAATACTTGCTTCATAGGAAGATATACTATCAACCTATTTTACATTCAAGGAAAACATTTGTCCATCCAATCAATAGGGAGATACACACTCAAAATATTTTGTGTTTGTGGTCTTGCCTAAAATCTAAAATTAAAAGAATATCTGGTTTAGAAGAAGACATGCTCTCAATCTATTTAATGAATTTATATGGTGAGAGAAAATGAAAAGAAATGCCTGGACAAGGCATTTTTTCAAAATTTATAATTACAATTACTCATTGTTATGTTTTTATTCAAATTTTCTTGTTCAGGCAGTTTTATAAATCTTTGGATACAAAAACTATTTATAAAATTTTAAATAAAACTATTTCATTATATTTGGCTCATATATTTTTATAATCTTGTAAATATTAAATTATTCTTGCTAATAATCAATCTAATGAATAAATAGTATTGCTGTCAATAATCAAGAATAAAGAAAATGTATAAATCCATTGTCATGTTTGGGTTTTCTTAAAATTCTCATTGTTACTTTTTAAAACAATAAAAATTGCTGAGGGAGTCAAAAGTGTATACAGTAATAGTGATGAAAAGGAAATAATCATCTTTTTGATATACTGTTTTTTTTGCAGCATTAAGGTTAAACATTGTCAAATAAAATATACTAGAATTAAAGATAAACTTTGGAATATACCTTTTATTTCTGAAATTAAGTTACGTGAGGACATAAAAATATTTTGCAATTTAAAAAAATGAAGTGAACAAAACAATTACTTTAAAAAATCATCTTATCTAGCAAAATTTCTATATAGAACAAAATTATTAAATTGAAATAATCTTTCTTTATTTACACTTTTTTTTTTCTTTTTACACAGGTAAAAGGGATGGAGGAAAAGGGTTAACAATATCAATACTGATAAGCACTTTGGAAGTGAAAATTTCCCTGAAATAACATTTTCTCCAAAATATGGCTGTATATGTGCTGTACCAAAGCCCCCAACAGGCACGTGTTGGTGCAAAGTTATCTCCCTTAGCAGCTAGTGCCATTAAGGCTTATGAAACAGAAAGTATTAACAATTTAAAAACATGCTTTACAGGATTGTTTATCCATGAGTAAGCACAAACAAATATATTTATGTTTCAACTTAATATTAAAGGAATTCTTAAATAAATCATATAATGCTATTTTCATTACATGTAACTTTAACATATAAAAAGAAATTAAAAATGAGAACTTAAGATTAATTTCAGAAGATACAGAAAGAAAATTGAAAATTAAATTTGGAAAACAAAAGAAAATAGAAAATAATTGAAGGAATAAAATTGGAAAAATAAATAAAAATAATTAAAGAAAATTACAAAATGGGATAGAAATAAAAGAAAAAAGCAAAGCATTTTAAGTTATCACAAAAATTAGCTGGTATCTTCAACTCAGCTAATAATTAAATATTAATAAAATTCTTTTTGAAGATGAGGTGGTATACTTTCTCATGGAACCAATGTTCCACATATAGTATCTTATGTGCAGAATAAATAAACAGAACTAATAAAAATCAACCACATTAGGAAAATATTTTTCTAATCTTACAAGTCCAACAAAATCTGTTTCTAAACCACAAGACCCTGTGTCTGTGGGACACGAAAAAAAAAAAAGAAGAAAAATAGAAGAAAAGAAAGAAAAGGAAAAAGGGGGAAAAAAAAGAGGGGAAAAGGAAAAAAAAAAGAGGGGAAAGGGAAAAAAGAGGGAAAAAGGGAAAGGGGGAAAAAAGGGAGATGAAAAGGGAAAAGGAAAAAAGGGAGACGAAAAGGAAAAAGGAAAAAGTGAAAGGGGGAAAAGGGAGATGAAAAGGGAAAAGGAAAAAAAGGGAGTCAAAAAGAAAAAAGGGAGACGAAAAGGGAAAAAGGGAAACAAAAAGGGAAACAAAAAGGGAAAAAGTGAGACGAAAAGGAAAAAAGGGAGGGGGGAAGGGAAAAGAGAGAGGGGGAAAGGGGAGACAAAATAGGGGAAAAAGGAAAAAAATAATAGAAAAAGGAGAAAAAGATAAATGGAAAAAATAAAAAATAAAGGGTTTGGCAGCATATATTAACAGCAGCAGATTAAGGCATCAGCTGTGACCACAATGTCAAGACAGTGGCATCAATCAGGGAGATTTCTAATATTTCCTTGGATGGATGCCAACTTCCTAGAAGTTGTTTTTTGTTTTGTCTTTTATTCAATGATATTGAATCACTTAGAGCTGGTACTCTTTCGCCTAAAAAATAAAAAAAATCAAAAAAAAAAAAAAAATCAAAAAATCAAAGTATATAAGACAAAAAGCAAAACTTAATTTGGCTATAAAAATGAATTTAATCACAACATTAAGTATCAATTTATATATCTATGCAGAGTTAATATATTTTAAAAAAATTTTTTTAATTAAAAAACTTCAGGAAATAATTATTTTTAATAATTGAAAATTAAATAAATTTGGAATTTATTTTATGAATCAGTTTTGTATTGAATAGCAGTAAAAATAAAAAACAAAAAGAAAAAAAAAACAATATTTAAAAAAAATCAATAAAGTTCACCTAAAAATAAATACAGGTGTCAATATTGTGTAACTGAATAAAATTAGAAAACTATTTCAATTGTAAATTTAATTATTTTGTAATATGTTGATTTTTCAGTGTTCCTGGAAATCATAACATTTGAAAGACTTTAAAAAAAAAAGAAAAAAAAAGAAAAGAAAAGCTGGCCTTGCCTTCTGATACATGTTTACTTTACTTTCTCATTACGGATCCAGTTGGTGTCATGACATTTTATACTACAGGTATAGTCATGGTGCAACTAAGGACTAAACCAGAAGGCTTCTTTTAAAATATTTGAATTTCAGAAATTTGATTAGAAAAGTTAAAAATATTCTTAATAAATGACTTTTTCATTAATTTCGTAATATAAAAATATTACCTTTACACTTACTTTACATTTTTTTTTTTTAATTGTAAACTAAAATTCAACATACTTTTCTTTTTTTTTTTAAAATACCTTTAAAAAGAAAAAATAAAACAATCTAATGAAAAATTTAAATATTATCAATATATTCATTGTTATAAATAACAATATGATAGAGAAAAATATTAAATTTATGTAACAAATAAATTTTGCAGTATAAAACAGATTTGAGGAAAAACATCTTTAGAAGGAAAGTTTGTTAAAATTTAGACATAACATTATTAAAATTAACTTTCTTCGGAGTATTTATAACAAGATTAAAAAAATGGATTAATAAATAATTTATTTTAATCAAGTAAAATTATTAATTTATTTTATTTATTTGTGTAATACCTTGTCTTTGCTGCATAAAAAGATATATAATTGTATAAGATCTTTGGGAAAAATTCAACATGCTATTTTAGAAACAGTAGTACAGATTAAGTAAAATAAGTTTATCATTAGTGTATTTGCTTTTAGGAGAAAAAGTTTCATAGAGAATAATGTTAAATTAACTTTAAATGAAAAATGTAAAATAAACTTCCAAATGATAAGACCATGATTCATAACTAATATTTTTTTTTGGTAAATTTCAATCACTAGAAGTTTTTTTTTTTTTTTATAATAAATGTAAAGTAAAGTATCTGTCTATATCTCTGAGATGAGGTATTATGATTACTTGCATTATTTACATTATTCGAACTTTTATGCTCATTTTCAATGCCATATTCACAACGTTTCAGCTGCTGTATGCTCCAGTCTTCTTCAGGTGATTGGAATTTTGAACCAAACCCTTTTTTTCGGAACTAGAACAAAGGTGTTTTTTTTATGTCATCGAAAGAATTAAAATTTTTACGAGTGAGATTATTTTACAAGACCCTGAATAAATGAAAATCCGAAGGAGCAATGTCTGGGGAATATGGCGGGAGAGGTAACACATCCCAACCAAGCTGCAACAATTTTTGCTGGGTCACTAAAGAAATGCCATGAACAGGAAAGTTATTTGTTTATATCTCTGAGATAAAGTATTATTATTTATATTATTTGGATTGTTATCCTCATCTTCATAAAAATGTGTTATATCCAGTGACTAGACCCAAAGAGTTGTGAGTTCAATAGCAGTGGTGAACCAAAAAATTTGAAGAGTTGAGTTAAAGGGAAATAACTGAGACATCTGGAAGAGGCATAGCAAGTGGAATTAGAACAATCTACCCTGGTAGACGAAATAATGGGTTCAGTTTGAAATTCCTATCACCTGAAGAAGGCCAGGGCATACAATGGCTGAAATGTTGTGAATATGGCAATGAAGATGAAGATAATAGTCTGGATAATGTAAATAAATGTAAAGTAATATACTAATTCCAAATAAATCTTATAGTTACTTCAATTAATAAATTAAAATTACAAGTACAAAAACAAAAAATTCTTTGAATTTAAGCTGACTACAGCAGCAAACTATCACAAGCCCAAAATAAAATGTGTTGCTCCAAGTAGAATAAGGGTAGGGCCTTCTGAAATAGGCCTTCAGTTTTGATTCTTAGTTGCATCATGTGTTGGCCTACAGTAGGAGTCATCAAACTACAGTCTGCAATGTCAGTTCATCTGACCAGTCACTGCAGTGTGCCACAGATGAACTAATATGGAATTATCAATAAATTGTAGTTAAACTTACAATGTAGAAAAAATTAAAATAAATGTAAGTAAAAATGCCAAAATTTGACCAATCCGATAATATAAGATTTAGGAAAATCAGTGAAATAAAAAAAATTGGTGACTTTTAACATCTGAGAGCTTTTTGTACTGGCAATGAAGTTTCTAAGAAAAGTAATTTTGAGCTTGTTGCTGCGATCATGTTTTAATTTGCATTGCTGTATTTAAACTGTTTTTTGAGAGTACTGTATATAAAAAGGACTGACTTCAGCAAATTATGTCATATATTTTGCATTTGCCTGTACTCATTATAAAATCTAAAGTATGTAAAGTCAGCACATGTAACAAATTCTTGAAAGCAATTCTCTTGGCTTGATGTAGCAATTCCAAAGCAAATATTGATTCTATCTTAAAAGGTAAACACCAATTTCACAAATCTCACGAACCTTTTTTCTCCTTAACTTGTGAGATTCAGATATGTGCACACTGGCTGTGATATAACTAATTTATTGCTAATGCTGACTTCTTTGATAACTTTTTGGTAAATAAATGTTTGCTGTCTTTATTTTTTGTGTATTCAGTGTATTGTATTGAACAAAATGATCATCTGGCCTTCTGTGAAAAAAGTTTGGTGACCTCTGGCCTATAGTATAGAACACCATGGTTAGTATTGTTTATTTGATAAATGTATTTGTTCCAAGTGTAATAATTTTTAGGAAGATTAAATCATATATGTTCAAAGTTGTATTGTATCATGATTTTATGATTCTATATATATTTTTTTCTTTTCAAACTTAGGTTCGATGTTATGTTTACAAAATATTATTTAGCATGTATAGACTTGGAGCTATTTAGTGTTGCTACCAATACAAGAAAAAGTGAAATGACATGGAAAAACTAAGCTGACAGAACTAACATCGAACAATTTTCAGTTAATAAAGAATACAATTTGAGTCAGATTATCAGGTTTCAAATTTTTTGTTCAATATTTAACACAGGCTATTTAAAAATCTTACCTTTCAATTTGATTTTTGACTTGAGATCCAGGCTGGCGATCCGATATTTTAGTTGATGGGTTTCCTTAAATTGGAAAATTGTTAAATGATCAAAATCAATGTAAAATATTTATAATTACTGAAAAATATAAAGTTGGCCAGAAAGTCCTGACTCACTTAGGAGGCAGAAATAAAACAACAAAATTTTATGGAGCAATAAAAACATTAAGTTAGTTTAGCCAGAACGTCATTTGACTACCAGCCTCTGTATGTTGTGGTTGTTTGTTGCTCCTACACAGTTTATTCTGCTTTGTATAAGCCCCCAACTGACAGAAATGAGTTTGTTTCAGCAAGACAATGTGAGGCAATACACTGCCAGGTTGACTAAGGAGAAGTTCAAATAGATGGACGGCATTGAGATTCTTCCACATCCACCATTCAGTCTCGATACTGCCCCGAGTGACTACGGCCTAATCCGCTCAATGGAATATTTCCTCCATGACCAGTGATTTAACATGTTTGATAAAGTGAAGGAAACTTGTTTACAGTTTTTTTGATTCAAAGCCAGCGGACTGGTATCTGGGAGATATTCAAATGCTGGCTGATCGTTGGCAGAAAATCGTTGAGGATGGTGGTCATTATTTGGAAAAATAAATATTGGTGTTGCCCTATAAAATTTGGTGGTTTTCTTTCTGCTACCTAAGTGAGTCAGAACTTTCTGGACAACTTAATATAAACTTATATATTTCAGATAAATTAATCAAATGAAAATATAAGGATAATTCTTTAAAAATATTTAGTTATAATCCAATCTTAATCTGAAGTTATCAGAATAAAAAAAAAGAATTTTTTACTTGAAAATAAAAAGGAAAACATTATATCATTTTATTAATATAGAATATAGGTTTTTGCATAATATTTAAATATTCTTGAAAATAAAATTCAGAATATCAAGCAATAAAAATATACTTTATTTGTATATATTATGATAAAAACATTTTAAAATATTTTCAAAGTATATTTAATAAAGTTTATAAATACTTATATAATTATTTGTGCTTACAAGAGAGACTAATACATTCAATAAGAATGGTAATTATCTATACATATAAGTGTCTAACTGTCCCCTATAGATCCAAAAACTAGTGGATGGATTTCAACCAAATCTGGTATGCGGATAGGCTATGTAAAAGTGGTCTAGGTTAGCCCTAAAGATCAGGAAAAGTTAAAAAAAAAAAAAAAAAAAAAAAAAAAAAATAAGATAAGATAAAAAAAAATAAGATAAGATAAAAAAAAAAATAAGATAAAAAAATAAGATAAAAAAATAAGATAAAAAAACAAAAAACATTTCTCATGGAAGTTAAATATTTATCCCAATGTAAAAAATATACTGGTAAGAGAGGTAAATCAACTTTTGGTTGTAAATTAATGCTTAGTCATTTTAATAATCTATATGAATAAAATGAAGTGTCTGTTTGCCTTTTTGTTTAAACAAAATAAGTATATAATTTATTTTAATCTATTAAATATAACTTCAGTTATAATGATCTTATCAAATTTTACAGGATCTAAAAAGTTCTTAATCATGTAAAGTTTATAGAAAATAATGAGTAATTAACTTCCTACTGTAAATCTAAATAAATGAGATAATGTACCTTGACTTGATGTGGTAGTTGTACTACTGTTTGGAGTATTTGAAGATAATTGTGGTGATGTAGATGATATTGAGGATGATGATGATGATGTTGGCAAAGAGGGAGAAGGTGCTGATCCTGTACTTCTGCGGTAACTGTAAATTATGAATATTTATATAGAATATAGCAAAAATTTAACTAGGGTTCATATATATTTATAATTGATATTGTTTTACTAAGAAAAAAATTTAATGCCTGCAAAATTTTAACAAAAAAATTGGAAAACTTTTTGATATTTATTTACAATTTGGATCAAATATGAATCAGAGTCTGAAAATGATAGCATATAGAATAGGAAACATTTATAAATCTAACATGTTTCACATTTATTAAAACTTCATCAGAGAATGAGATATAAAAAAAGAAAGAAATTCTGTTATTTGTGTCTTTTTCATTGCATAAGCAGGTTTCACATGCATTTAACTTGTTAAACAGCATTAATATAAGTTATGACATTCTAAACTCAATAGGAAATGACATGGATTACAAGCCTAACTAAAAAAATATAAATATTACTTTATGTATTTAAATGTATCATAATTCTAGTTTGTCTGTGGCATTCAGATGATAGTGTATACATTATGAAACTGTCTAAATTAAAATTAAAAATATGTTTTTATTAATACAATAAATATTTTATATTAAATATGGCTTTAAAAATGGACATTTTAAAAAGTATATATTAACATATCTTTTATTTTCCATGTTCCTTCAGTATGTGTGCAATTATAGCTCTCCATAACTTCTTGACCTTTGTACCTTTTAGTAAGGTTTGTTTTAATGTAATCACACCCCCTCCCTGTTCTACTATCCATTTGTTCTTGTTGTTTACCTCATGCCTTTAGTATATTCTGTTAGTGTCAAATTCTCCAAGCTTTCTTTCCTCAGCATGCATCCTAAAAATTTATTCTAATTATGTGTCCTTTTTGCTGCCATTTTTCTTAAAACTTCCTTCTTGTTCACATGGGGATGTGTGGACAGTGGTATCAGGAGAAAGCGTGGGTGGTGGAAATAAATACTAATAAAACTAATTATTGTTTTATTTTCATGTTTTATCTGTATGTTTGTTTTACAGCATATCAACCTCAATGGGTCATTTAATGCCGACAACTTTTTTTCTGGTAATATTTTTGTTTTGTCAAAAATCTATTTGTTAATATTTTTTCCTCAAAAATGTATAGCTGGTAATATTTTTTTAGAAAAAATGTATAGCTGGTAATATTGTTTTTCTTCATAAATTTATTTCTGGTAATAATTTTTTTTTTACAAAGTATTTCTGATATTAAAACCTATTTTTACACTTTTATAATGCCTTTTACCTCAGTTTCTAGATTAAGTATTTGCCCATAGCTGGGACCCTAACAGGTGCTACCACCCTGGGTCAGGGTGGATCTGAGAACACCAGCAATTAAGAGGTGGTTCCACACTCCTCAAAGTCTCCTGATCAGATGCCTTGCTGTTGGATGTAGTTTATTGTCTTACCCTGGACACAGATGTAGTTTATCGTCATACCCAGGATGCCCCATTGAGGGGGGGGGGTCTTACCCATCTGCAGAGGTGCAGTCAGCGTATTCTACAGCCCCAGCTGACAGGGCAATGTTTTATCTGTCATCTAGTAAGATTTATATTTTATATCACTATAATTATACAACCAAAATTGCAAAATTTTACTTCTGCTTAATTTTAGTAATTACACACAAATTTATATCTGCTTTGATTGAGTTCTGAAGAGCCAGTTTCATTTTTGTTCTTTTTTTATAATATTTTTATTTACCACTTTATGACAAATATTTTTTCTTTACTCTTTCTTTCCCTGTATTAATATATTTGTATAAATTATGTTAATATATACTTTTCAAAATGTTCATTTTTAAAGCCATTATAAAATAGCTCTACATATTAAGTAATTTAAATGGATGAAAACAACATCAGTAACAACTTTTATCAAAATTATCTTGATATCTAAACAAGTTAAATTTATTCTTTATTAATAATACAATAAACCTTTTCACATTGAATTAAAAAAAGTACATCAATAAACCTAATTTGGAAACTAATTTCAAGGGGGTTATATTATATATCAGATATAAAATTAGCACATGTACACCATTCATCAAACTATATATCCATTTACTGTAGACAAATTAGCTTCAAAATTAGGTTTTCAAAGGTCACATGATACCCAAATATATACAGTACCTTCTTTTCACTTGTCTAGATATCAAGATATCTTTCTCTTAACAACAATATATTTGGTGAAATGTATTATGCTTTAACCTATCAAATAAAAGTTTTAATTGTCACTGAATATTTTATTAAATTAATTAATAAAATATATATTTTTGTAGAATGTACTAGAATAAATTTTTTTCTCATTTACATTTAGTAACTTTTTCATTTATTTATACAACATTTTTAGTAAAATGCTAACATTTCACTCTCAGAGAAAATTTTATGTTTTTTTAGTATTTTAATTTTTTTTCAACACTTACCTACTAACAGGATTGGTAGGCTTAATTCCAGACTTTCCTTGTTTTTGACTACCTGGGGAGGCTTATAAAATAAAAAAAGAAAGTTACAGTAAAATCTTTTTTAAAACTTTTTAAATAAAATTTTAAAATAAGTATTTTGAAGAACCAATTTTTTTTTTCATTTTCTTAATTTTATTTTAACTGAAAATTACTTATAAAGATTATTGTTGATGTTTTTGGTTAATAGCAATACTAATATAAGCTAATAATATATTACTACATTCTCCTTGCATCCTCCTTTGTAGGAGAAACCACCGTCTGATCTGGCATGCTTTTACTGCTCAGTTATAAAGAGTTTCCAAATAAAGCAAGGCTTTATTTTGCTTTTAAAATACACTCATTTATTTAAATTTTTTTCCTGAGTCACATATCTGCACAGATTTGTATCTGAAATGTAAACAAAGGAATTTCTAAAGAAATAAGTATTTATTTTATCTACCTGTTTGCACACTCAAGAAAACTTCTGTCAGAGGGTACATTTTCATTGTAACATTTCTGAAACTTTGTGAGGAATTTATTCTCATTCTTACAAATATTCAGAATTTCAGTCTTAACTGAGTTATCTTTATTGTTACCAGACCATTTTGGTCAGACCCTTATTTAACATCCCTTGAGTGCACAATCTGTATCAGAAAGAGAGTCTCTTTTATTGCAATAATAAACATTATAGAAAGGTTTTGGTAAATGTAAGTAATATCAAGAAATGGAGTTAAAATTTGTTCTTTTTCTAATAAAAGCCTTTTTGCCTTTTATATAAAAATATATGTTAGAATAATAATAAATAGCAAGATGAAAAAGTGTGTTGCAATATATTTTATTTCATCTTCAAATAAAAGTTTTTATTGATGGAATCAATATGCAAAAAGAGAAAAATACTTTTTTATGAATAAAGACAAAAAAGAAAACTTAGCTGGCACATTTCTACCCGTGAAAAACTTTACTAAGGCAAATGTAAAGATTTTATTTTGTAACAAGTATTTATATATAAGAGCAAAAACATTATTGAATTTTCAAAATCTTTAAATTTAAGAATGCTCATAAATATTCATCAGGTTAGCTGAAAAGTCTAGGCAAGCTATGGAGGACGTCAACTGGCACAATTCAATGTCTAATAAATGAAAGGGAGTAAATGATGTTATTGAAATTTTTTTTTTATTATTGCTCACCTATTACAAAGCCCAAGAACCACATAAGGTAGAGGGTTATTGAATAAGATTGTTGTATGATATAAAGAGAGGTAGAAGAGGTTATGAGAATATGTAGGATAGATAAAGGTTGACACTAGACTTAAAAAGGTTAAGATTATAGTGGTTAAGGAAACATTCTCTGGAGAGTCTATTCCACAAATTGACACTTCTGTGGAAGAATCTGTGAGTAGAACTTCCTCCTTACTAAAGGAATATGAAGAACAATTCCATCAATAAAACCATTATTTTTGTCTGAATACATTTTTGGAGGGAGGGGGGGAAACAAAACATTATAACACAGATTTGTTTTGTTATTTATTTACCCATTTCTTTTTATTGTAAGTATTTGGGAGAAAAAGCATGGAAACAAAGTTACAAGATTCCTTAAAAATTAAGAGTAACTAACAGATACAATGCCTTCTTGCATATGAGAAAAATATCTTCATTTTGGAAAATTATTATTTTAAAAAATCAGTATAAAGATTTGACATTTTTTTTTATAGAAATTTTACCAGGATAGCAAGACCACTCTTATATTTTTCAATATTTTCTTTTATTATAGCTACTTTTTTTTTTTAATTCCAATAAGTATTTTATAACAGTTTTACAAATTATCATAAGTTTACAAATTGAGAAGAGGTATCACCAAGAACTAATTAAAATACTACAAATATTTACTAATTGAGTGTAGCTTCCTAACCAGATATTTACCGAGTGTAGCTTCCTAACCAGATATTTACCGAGTGTAGCTTCCTAACCAGATATTTACCGAGTGTAGCTTCCTAACCAGATATTTACCGAGTGTAGCTTCCTAACCAGATATTTACCGAGTGTAGCTTCCTAACCAGATATTTACCGAGTGTAGCTTCCTAACCAGATATTTACCGAGTGTAGCTTCCTAACCAGATATTTACCGAGTGTAGCTTCTAAACCAAATATTTACTGAGTATGGCTTCCTAACCAAATGTTGATCACAGAAAGTAGATGAATAAAGAAAATCTCTGTACTTACTTGGTATCATGGACGCTGGAACTGGGGATGGAGGGTTAACTGGTACTGAAACTCGTGGTATTCGAGTATTATTACATAAACGATCCGATGTTTTAGTATCTTCAAAGGATGAAAAAATATATTGTATAAATGTGATAAATAAATTTTTAATATATCAGTTTTTATTTAAATCAAACTAAATTTCAGTTTTTAGTTAAATATACTCAATTATTTTTGTAGTATTTACTTTTCAAAACTACATATATAGATGTTATATAGGTTTAATACAAATATAAAATTGATGTTATATTCAGTAACCCTGGATATTAAAGAATTTTCAAAATGATTCATATGTACATATTTATAACTTCATAATATTAAAAAAAAAGTGTAAAAGTGGGCACTGAAGTTAACACCAAACAGTAACAGCCTGTCTCATGCTTGAACACAATCATCGGACTATGTGCTTCGTGTTTTGACCCAACTATTTATATATGATGGTCAAGGCTGCATTATGATTAGAAAGTCTATTGTATTATCCTAATGGCTATTAATTATCTTTCAAATTAATCTTTAAGCTACTCAGTTGGGATAATTGTGGGCAAAAGTGTAATTATTTGTAGCTATTTCATAGGGTTGCTAACTTTTTACTTTTTGTGCCCATGGATACATAAAGTACATAATAATATTATATTATGTACTTATATTAATAGTTTTACAGCACTGCCGTCTATTTAAAATTAAAAAATATTGACCACAACATGAAACAATAAAATTAAAAAAAAGAAAAAAAAAAAGAAAAAAGTTGGGAAAAATAATTGTTGCAACTTTGAAAAATGGTTTTAATAATTTTTTTCTACATTGTGTTAGAATTTATTATATATACACCTTCACAATATAAATTGCTATTTGCTAGCCAGATTTGATAACATTTTCAGGATATACATATTTATATGATAAATATAAAATGTGTATTCCAACTTATATCTTTTTTTATTAGAAATACTAATACTTATATTTACTTATGTAAGATTTTATTATCCATCATAAGGGTTGTAAATAAATATATCTAATAGTATAGTAAATGATATTTATTTGTAACATCAGCTATGGCTCAGAAGAAAGATATATAACCTTGGAAAAGAAACAAGACATTTTGAAAAATATAAACAAATAGAAAACAGTTTCATTGAAACTAGATTATGTGTTTTGACCTTGCTAGGCTTCATCAGATCAAAAACGAAAGAGAGAAATGTGTGTGTATTTGTGTGTATGCTTAAATAATAAATCTTTAATAATTGTTAATAATAAAAAATATTGTAAAGTTATTGATGGTAGAAACGTAGTTTTGGGAATTGTAAAAATGTGGAACAGAAATCATAGAATGATTAAGGATATAAAACATTGGCAAATTGAAAAGATGATAACAACTTGTTTTAAAAGACCCCTAGAACCAAATGCTTTCTTTTATGTAAAATAAGAACAGATGTTTTACTTTGATCCTGGCTGGCAACTATGATGAATTAATTGAAATTATATTTTGCATTTGTCATTTAAAGTCCTTTTAAATTGATTTTTTTTAAAAATTAAATCTTCAAATAATTAGAATAGTAAATATGAAACTCTAAAATGAACATAAACGTTTACCTTTCAATACTGGTGGTGAGGAGCCCATCACAGGTATTTTTGTATCACGTTTGCAAGGAGTATCAACGACTTTTGAATCTGAAAGAAAATAACACAAAAACAAAAAAAAAAAAAAGCAAAAAAAAAAGAGAGAGAAAAAAAATAAATTACTTCAAATGAATAATAATAAAAAAAATCCTCCATTCGTATGTTTTAATTTTAATTAATTAAATTAGAACATTTCAGCATTTTAGTTTTAATAATGATCAAAACAGAAATATCAAATCAAGCAAAAAATCTTTCAACTAGAAAAAAAAAAAAAAAAAAAAAAAAAAACATGCTGTATAAAGTAATGCAAATGGTGATATTGGTAAAAGTTATCGAGAACATCCGGTATAAGAAAAGATAAGAAAAAAGTGTCTGTTCCTGTATTTCATTTTATAAAATTGAAAACTCTTTCATAATAAAAAATAAATAAAATTGGGATAAAGATCTTAATCTTGATTCATTTTTGGGAAAGATAGCAGACACAACATTACTTACTGAACTATAAATGATAGCAGAAGAAAAACAAATCAGGGTGACAGTAGCAAGATTAAAAATCATGCTATATATTTTATTGCATTTTACTTATCCATCAGTAAAAAAAATAAAAAATAAAAAAATAATAATGTCATTTAAATAATTTAAAAGCTAGCATTTCAGTTACTATTTCAGTAACATCAACTTTTTAATAAAAGAAAGAAAAGCTCTTTAGCATTTGTGCTATTTTAACTAAAAGTTTTCTAAACATTTTTTTTTTTCAAAGTATAATTTGCTTTTTATTTTCTGAACATTAAAATTGTTACTTTTAGGGATAACAAGTCATTTTCAAAGAGATTACCGAGTTTATAGCATTTTTTTTTTTAGCTGACTATAATAATAGGTGGTTACATGAAATATTGTATCTTGTTACTATGAAAATTATTACAAGCATAATGAATAAAGCCAAATATATCTGGACTGACAACCATGTTCATGTATAAAGATAAAATGTTAGAATGAAATTCATTCAAGGAAAAGAATTCACAGTGATGTCAAATATTGTGTAAAAAAAGAAGCAACAGTTTCATTTAAGCAGATAAGCTATAAACATTAGCAAAAATATAAATGCTTAAATTTAAAGTAGCTGACCTTTAAAGTGAATTGAATACTTGAAAGTTTGAAATATCAAATTTATGTGAATGGGGTAAAAGGGATAAACACACTTTAAATAAATAATGCATTCATTAATCAAATTAGAATTTTGTTATTAATAGCATGCTAAACAAAATTATCATTATTTTGTTTTTAAATTTATTTTTGACTTGCATTTGTTTTATAATCACATGCCGAGTCATTTTCACTTAATTAAACAAAAGACAGCTATGAACAAAAAAAACTTAAATGGACAAAGCTCTTTGCAGGATATGGACTGTGCTTGTTAGAAATATTTTTTTTATTTCCTGAGGAAATGGTGCACCAGGGATTTTGTTAATTTGTTATTGAGTTTCTTTAACCACAACAAGAACAGTTTTAGTATTTAGGTGTCATGTTCTATTTTTTATTTTTTTATTTCCATCTCCAGATTTTTATAATTGGTTAGTTTTTGAAAACTTTTGCAAAGATGGTTTTGTCACTTGATATGCTTATGTCAATCAATGTGTAAATTTTTTCTTTTCTGTCTAGGTCTAGGTGATTTGCTTGTATTGTTCAATTGCATTGATAGAAAAATACCACAGGATGGTAACATCTGCTTCCACAACTAAATATTCAGGAATGATGTTCCTACCATTTTGCAGCTGGTAATGACAAATTTTCCAATGCAGATATTGACCTATCCTGTCATGATGATTTTTGTACCCATTGGGTGGGAGTAGTGACCATCCTGAGATATGGTGATCAATAGTTACAATGTACTGGTCACAGAATCTACATTTTGGGTTGCAAAGATATTAGCTTGGTAATTGCATGTAAACAGGCTCTGGTCTTGTGCATCAAGAATGAAGCCTTCAACCTTAAATTCTGAATTTCTGGTGGGTTGTAAATTTATCTAAATCGGTATTTTTGCTTCAAGAAGGAACTGGCTCTGACTTTCTCCTATTTGCTTTTGGTCTAGCTTTTTTATTTCTTGTTTGTTTTCTTGTTAAATTTGGGCATTTGTATCTATTTCACTGCTATGTCCAAGATTTAATCCAAATTCTCTTTTGTATTTATTGGCTTCTTTTGGTACAGGATAAAGCTTTTTATTTTTTTTTTATATGCTCCATTACAAATTGTAACATCCAATCTTGTATAGCTGCAAGTTACTTATAAAATTCCATTGTTGAAATTTTGTTGGATAATTCCAGTTGAATCATGCCCTTATCACCATTGCACCTTAAATGGTTAACAACTGCCTTAGAGTGGTGCATCTTATTGCATGAATTAGTTACAAATTTTTGCATTAATTTTCTTGAGTTCCTTTAAGTTCTAATTTATTATGTTGCAAGATTGTTAAATATCTTTATCACATTTTTCAAATTCGGTTCAGTTTTCATTATTACTTGCACTCACCTGAGGAACTCTTTTCTGAGTTTTCTTTTCATTTCCAGATGCCGTATTCCATTGCCTTCATTCACATCCAGATATTTCTAAGTACCTTTCTGATTGAGTTCCTTAATCACAGTATCTACATCAAGAATTATATTCTACCTACTAATACTCACTTGAAAGAGGCCTTTGCACATTTATCTAGTCTATCAAATTCCATGCATATATAATTACTGAAACTTTTCAGCCTCTAAAAGCCATTCCAATTCATTATCATTTCTTGCATATAATTTTATGTCATCCAAGATGATTTGATCTTTGATCTTATCCCTATATATCTTGACTTGTTTAACAATTTTGATATAAAGGAATTATCGACAAAAAAGTGGGAGGAGTAAATCAAGTGTCTCCTTGAAAAATTCAATACTTAATTTTCATTAGGTTTACTTAGTAGCACAACATTATACTGTGAAAGTAAGTGTACTAAGTTTTCCAGGGTTTCAAGGGCTTTGTTGATCCACAAGTGTCTGATGCTTTCAAAGTCATTTTAGTAATATATTCATCCTATACAGAGATTTTTGCACTTTGTGAGTATTTTCAAGAATTATCCTTTTTATAAACAACTGATCTTAGCAGCCATGGGAGCCACTGCAACAACCTTTTTTTATTATTCTGTTCTAATATTTTTCTTGATATTTAACTTCCATCTTGGTTTATTATTATAATATAATGATCAAACTTTAAGAATGTTTTAAAGATTTATTTCATTTGATAAGAACTTTTCATTCAAACTTAATCACTTCAAAATAATTTTTACATAAATTCTTTCAAAGCAAATTTGTTTAAATTAAATATATCAGTATAGTAATCAGAGTGTCATGTTAATTTGTCAAAAATATAAAAGACAATCCTGTATAAAGAATAGAAATCAAAAAACTTCTGAAAATGCAAGAGTTAATAAAATATAACTCCATTGACTCTGTGGTCAAATATAAGAAAGAAATTAAAAAAAAAAAAAAAAAAAAAAAAATAATCAAGGATTATATATGTTGTGTATTTAGGCAGCAATCCCTCATTTATACATGTTGTATTAAATATGATATAGAAGATACTGCAATTAAGTTTATTTAATTTTTGTGTTTGAACAAGTGTTTTCTTTTCTGGACACTGTGTCCAGAAAAAAAAACAAAAAAACACTTGTTCAAAAACAATAAAATTAAATAAAAAGCTTAATCACAGTACTTTACCTGTCATCTTTAATGAAAGATATATATATATATATATATATATAGTGTGTGTGTGTGTGTGTATATATATATATAATGTAAATAAATAAAAAAAAAAAATGTATTAGCAACCAGTTCTCTTTATTACAAGTATAATATAACATTGTTATAACAACATGAGGCATATTTGCTCTAACTGTCACCATTTAGTAAGGAGGGAAGATCAGGCTATGTGACCAATAAATATATAAAATTATGATGTGCTTTATATTATACAGTAAGTAGAAAAACCTAAAAATTAAATTATAATAAATAAATATATTCATGATGTCTTGTGTTGACATAAATATAAATAATTTTTATTTGTACATTTTCTAGGCTTTAAAGCAGAAAAGAGTAAAAGTATTACACACAGGAGAGAGAGAAAAAAAAAGGGGAGAGAGAGAGAAAATATAAAAAGAGAGCATTATATATATATATATATATATATATATATATATATATATATATATATATATATATCCCCAAGTACAGGTTTGGCACAGATGGAATAAAATTCTGATAATCAAAAACACTTCTTAAAAGAGTGCTCCATACTGAGTAGAGCAAATAATATTTATTCAAAATTATAACATATGCATGTTATAACATCATTACAAAAATTGCAATTCTAGTGTCTTATCTACTGATGGTGTTGATTGCAAAATAAAGGGTTTTAAGAGAATCAGAATACAAGTATATAATTCAAAATAATGTGAGAACATATTCTATGTTCAATCTCTTATTGTATTAAATTTAAGATTAGATCAAATTAGAAATCAATATAACAAATAAAGCTTTATTTCAAAATTAAAAATTACAAATATTCCAAATTTAACCGAGCATCAAGTTTGATATTACAAAATTATTCAGAAATGAAACTTGGAGAAAAAAAAAATTTTATTGTTCTTAGCAAATCACTAATTTATCAGTTTAATACTGATATAAGAAGTATCTACAATCAGTACACATATTTGATATATGGATGTCTGGATTCAAATAAGGAGGTGGATAGTGAAAGGAATTTTCAAATGACATGACAAATACATTCATATAATACACAAATACATATATAATCAAATAAATGAGCACACAAAGGCTTTTATAAATAAGGACGTTAATGCTGCAGGCCAAAATATTTTTTTGATGAAAAATGAATTTTTATAAGAATTATTTTCTTTTTTTTCAATTTTAAATACAAAATGTGATAAAGTTGTCAAATATTTTAAAATTAAGTTTGAATATGTATATCTCTGGAAATGCTCTTACTAAAAGATCTATTTTCACAGATGTTAAATTTGAAAGCTTATTACAATCTTTGGAGCATTTCTATTTTTACAATAATTTTTTAATATTTTAATATGACAAAAAATGTCTTAAAAACTTTTCTGACAAAACTATGGAGACACAATTCAGAAATAATGTTCTATGTTTTAAGAGTTGTTTCTCCTGATAAACAAGGATCTGGCCTCATAAATTGTGTTGATTTCATTAAATATTTTTTCATTTTTTAAATATATTCAATTTTTCTTTTTCAGTGAGAGACATACTGCAATTATTAATTTTTTCATTTTTAGATTCAATTTTAGGGATGGGAACAGTGCAAGCTTTAGACATGTTTGTTAAAAAAGTACATAAAAAAAAAAATTAAACTTTTGAGGATTACATTATCGTTAAATAAGCTGTCTCACTTAAAATTCGAAAATATTCACTTCTATCTTTGTTTGATAAATTGCCCAATATTAGTTGTTGATACATTGATGTAAACATCAATTCACACCTTCAAAACCAATCACCATGGTTAGACATGCTTCTCTTATTTCCAAATAAATTTTTTCAGTTAAAAAAATAAGGTAATGTTTGTTTCCAGTTACATTAGATTTTCTAATTTTCCTAAAATAACTTTTGAAAAAAGTATAATCAAATTTTACAAGATTTTTAAACAGAGAATTTCATTTTTATTTAAAAGTTGTCAAAAATGGCTATGATCAATTTTACATAAAATTTACTGACTCAGAAAAAAAAAAACAAAAAACAAGATGTTTAACTAAAATTTCAAACACTGTAGAAAGGAATAAAAAATTTTTTAAAATATTCAAAAAATACTTTGATCTTTCCTTTTAATAATAATAATAATAAATATTTACATGATAAAAATCGTTTAATCAAGTTTAGGAACTTTTTTCATCAGGGTATGCTCTGTTTCAGCAAAGTATTGAAAATACCTATATCATTTACTGTAAATGATAAGTATAATAATACTAATACCAGTGGTTATAATTGTAGGAATTCCAGTGATTACCCACTACAAAATAATTACTCAGCTAGTTCCCAGGTTCATCTTGAAAGCCCGAGTATTAAAAAATGTTACATTGAAAGTACTAAAAATTCATTTAAAATACATTGGTATCAACATGTACTTGGTATTCAACAATAGTACTTATAAAAATAGTACTTTGTTGTTCAATTACTTTTGGAGTTTAAAAGAAAAAAAGCAAAAATCCTACAGTTAAATGGAAATTAATTAGGAAGGCTCAAACTTGTAATTCCTTGTATGCATCATGTCATCTTTGTCTCAATGAAAAATTGGAAATTATTAGATTTAAAGATATGATTAATCTCTTAAAGGAATGAACTTACTGTTAACTGTAGAAATAGTTCACTTTTTACTTTGTAATATGAGTAATGAATGATAATAGAATCTTTATATTTATGTATCTATATATTTTTTTTGTCATTAGATCATTGATGTTAATTATAAACTACTCTTATTTGCTAGTGATTTAATCTGACATTGATTATTAAGTTGGTATTGAAGAGTTGTGATCATTTATATATTAATTTTACATGGACTCTGAATTCACTATGATTATCTAGGTAAGCATGTATGTATGTTTGTATGTATGTATGGTTGTTTCTACATCTGTTTATATGTGTATATGATACCTGGGTACATATATTTGCACATAGGTATCTGTGTGTTGGTTTGTATATGCATGTATGTGTGCATGCTTATATGTTTCTGTGTATGTGTGTATATTTGTGCATATGTGGGTACATGTATGTATTTTTATATTTGCCAGTTTTTGTATGTTTACGTGTGTATTTTGTTTAGATATGTAAGTTTGTTTTTTATGCATATGTATTTGTGTGTGCGTACGTATATACGTCTTTGTTTTTTCTATAGCCCGATATGCATATTTCAACTACGTATATGTATGCATATATGTATGCATTGTACATATGCATGTATTTATAATTCTTACCTTTATTTGACCCCACTTTTTTTTATCTATATTTTTGTTTGTGTGTGTAAAATATTGATAGTTGGTTTGTGTTGTTTTATTAGTGTATTTAAGGTTGAATTTTGGTAGGTCTGATTATTTGTATATAGGTATGTGTGTGTGATTGCTTGGATATGCTTTTACCTGTATATATGTGACTGACAATTTTCTTTTGCATGTTTATTTTTCTTGATTATTCTTTTTATTATTATTTTCCTTTTTTTAATTTTTCCTTCTATTGCTTGTGTGAATATCAATCCTTATATTTGCATGCTCATATATTTGATTATATATGTGTTTGTGTATTATATGAATGTATTTGTCCTGTCATTTGAAAATTCCTTTCACTATCCACCTCCTTATTTGAATCCAGACATCCATATATCAAATATGTGTACTGATCGTAGATACTTCTTATATCAGTACTGAACTGATAAATTAGTAATTTGCTAAGAACAATAAAATATATTTTTTTCTCCTAGTTTCATTTCTGAATAATTTTGTAATAATATTAAACTTGATGCTCGGTTAAATTTGGAATATTTGCAATTTTGAAATAAAGTTTTATTTGTTATATTGATTTCTAATTTGATCTAATCTTAAATTTAATGCACTAATAGATTGAATGTAGAATATGTTCTCACATTATTTTGAATTATATATTTGTATTCTGATTGGACATCATAGGTTATGTAACAATGTTTCCCCTACTGAGGGGATTTGGTAGGTTTTAAAACTCTTAAAACCCTTTATTTTGCAATCAACACCATCACTTCATAAGACAGCAGTAGGGTTGAAACAAAATTGCAATTTTTGTAGTGATGTTATAACATGCATATGCTATAATTTTGAATAAAAAAAAGCCGGGGGGAGAGAGGGAAAGAAGAAGCTTGGGGGAAGAAGAATACGAAAAGCTTGGGGGGGGGGGGAGAAGAATACGAACAGCGGGGGGGGGAGAGAATATAAAAAAGCTGGTGGGGGGGGGAGAAGGAAATAAAAAGCCGAGGGAGAGAGGGAAAGAATACAAAAAGCTGTGAGAGAGAGAGAAAAAGCACGGAAGGAAAGGAAAGAGTGAGAGATGCACGAAAGGAAAGCAAAACAGAGCTTAAGAGAGAGAGAGAGGAAAAGAGTAAAAGAATGTTAAAGGGAGAGAGAGAGAGAGAGAGAGAGAGAGAGAGAGTACAAATGGAAAGGAGAAAATGAGAGAGAGAAAACAAAAGGTGCATTAGAGATAAATATTTCTAAAAATTTTTTTATCTATTTTTAAACAAAGTTCTTTTTTATTGAATGAAATCTTTATTTTCTATGTTGATCTAATATTCCATTTCTTCTTTATTTAACTGCTTTTCACTGTTCAGAGTTTGACATGTGTGTCCTGTATTCATTAATAGATTTAATTCATTACTATTCTCTTTTCACTAAGTAAAACTTTTTAATATATTAAATTATAAAATTCTAGTAAAAGTTGTAAGGAAATAGCAGGTTTCATTTATTCTTATTTATAAGTCTAGAATTAGAGAGAAAAATTATAATTTCTGTAATAAAAGTAAGAGCTCAAGTATAAATATAAATATAATTATTTCTAGGAAGTGCGTATCATGCAAGCTATATAAAGTAGGTTTTAATTGGAGATAGTCAGTCAGTCAGTCAGTCAAGGAAGATAACATGCTAGAATAGCAACATGCACCATGGAAGATGGTGTGTTTCCTTACCTCTTTTAGGAATTTGAGAGACAGTACAAATTGATGAAGTTGATCGAGATTTAACGAGCCGGCAGTTTGGTATTGACGAACCTTTGGTTTTGACTGCCCATTTAAGAGAACAAAATTAAAACAAAAGAAGAAAAAAAAAAAAAGGAAAAAATAAAATAAAAAGTAAAAATGATCTCTCTTATAAAGGAAAAAACTATGATCTTAAATGTTGATGAGCTCTGAATTTTTATGAAAATGAATAAAAATCCATATTCCTACACCTGGCTAAAAAATTAAAAAAAAAGTTCCCTGTTCATAGTTTAATTAATGCTATTATTTACACTATTTACATTGTTCAAACTGTTGCCTTCATCTTTGTTGGCATATTCACAACATTTCAGCAGTTGTCCACTTTGGCCTTCTTTGGATGATTGAAATTTTGATCCAAACTCTTTATTTTATCTATTGGGGTAGATTATTCTAGTTCCACATGCTATGCCTCTCCCTTTAACTCAGCTGTAGCCAGTTACTGAACTCACAACTCACATCTAGAAAAGGTATAGCATGTGGAACTAGAACAATTTCCCCAGTGGATGAGAAAATGGGTTGGGTTAGAAATTCCAGTCACTAGAGCGTACTATGGATGAAACATTGTGAATATTTTTTTCTTTTTTAAGCGTTTCACCCCAAGCAAGGTAGGAAGCCACTAGGATGCAAGGGGTTACAGAAAATTTGTTGCAAGATCAGATAGGAGTGATAGAAGAAAGGATGAGGAGAAGGGTAGTGGATAGATCAAGGCAACTGGAGATGTCGATTGACATTACATTTGAATAGTTGGAGATTATAGCTCTCAGGGAAACTGGAATAGGGAAGGGAGTTCCACAGGTGAGAGGTGCGAGACATGAAGCTATTGGAGTAGAAGAGACAGCTACATTTAGGAGTTTTCCTGACAGTGAAGGGGTGAGGCGGGATGCCAGCCTCGTTGGCGCTTGAACTCATGAAGTCTGGGCACCAGCAAATGCAGCTCCTCTGAGCAATTATATGAAAGTATTTGTAAAACAGACAGAGAGGTGGACGGGCGCAGTCTGTGAGAAAGTGACTGTAGACAAGATGCCAGAGCAGGGCCAGTTATACTGCATATTTGCAATTGACTCAGTGTATTTGTTTCATCTCAGGTTAGCCGTCAACATGAGACTGAGCAGCTGCAGAGAGTTGCTCTCAAGAAGTTGAGCATCAGACATTCTAATGAAGGGCAGGGAAGGATCACTATGGTGATTAATAGAGAGGAGTTTAGTTTTTGAGGCGTTAAAGTTGGCCAGCCAATTCTTGCCCCAATTAACAACCGATTGGAGGTCCATTTCAAGATGAGTGGCCAGGTTAGTTTTGTCAGCGACACTAGATTTGTTTTTGAGGCAGGAATAAATTGTGGTGTCATCTGCGTAGATGCCAACTTGGGAATTTATGGCGTCAGGAAGGTCATTTATGTAGATAAGGAATAGAGTGGGGCCTAGGATGGAGCCTTGAGGAACACCTGCGTTCGTGGGATAGGAACTGGAGAGATGAGGACATCAGTCTGAACAACGTAAATAGTGTAAATAATTACAATGCCTCATCTCAGAAATATAGACAGATTTTAATTAATGCTATATTGGCCCATTATGAAATTTAATAGTTGTTTTTCTCCTTCCAGCAGAATGTTAAAGAAAATCAGGAGTAACACATATCTCAAGGTACATCTTTTGTGATAATTGTTCAGATGAATTCTTTTCTATGGTTCTTAGACTCTTTGATTTTAAGTGCAGTACTAGACTTGTGACAAGGTCTCACCAATTTACAATTGAGTTAGCTAGATGTAACTGTAAGTTCTATGCTAACAGTTTATCTTGTACTTTTCACTTGTGGAACTCCCTTACAGCTCCATGCTTTCTAGTCGACTTTAATATACAAAAATTTAAATGCAATGTCAATTGTTATCTTCTGTCTTCCTGAGCACTCTTTTGTTCTTGCTTGTTAACCATGTTCCTGTTTCTAACTCTTCCAATAACTCCTTGTGTCTCAGTGGCTTTACTGCCTTGCATGGATCTGGTGAACTCGATTAGTTCTGCAAAAATTATTGTGCAACTGGGGTTTTATCAAAATATTTTTTGTAGGACCAAAAATTCAATTAAGATATATATGGATGGGAATGGAACATGTGAAATTGTTCAAATGGAATTTGTACTTTTTTTTTTATGCAAATGCCATGTCCTTTCAAGATTCAAATGATCATGGCCCTCCACAAGTTTCTTTTCCTTATTATCTATGAATTGCAATGCATTCTTAGGAAAGATAGTGGTTTCCTGTTGCTTCCTCCACTGTTTGAAATTAAGTGTTTTTCTTTTAAACTGGTTGCCATATAAAGTCAGAGAGAGCACTCTACCCAGCTATTTAATCCATGTTAGGGGGAAGGGCAGAAGAGACAAACTAGTGAAGCTGAAACAAAGTGTATATCAGTACATATATGAATGTAATGATTCATGGAAGACAATGTGAACAATACATTTTGAGAAATTGTTGTGAAAAAAAAAAGAAAAAAGCACAGGTTTGTTGAAAAATTAAAAACAAATTGTAGTTTTTCATCTGAAATTAATTTTTATTATATAGAAACTTAATTTATTTTGATATTTTATTGAAACATTTTCCCAAACTTTTATGATGAAATAGACAACTAAACATGTATAAATACATATGACTTCTAACACTAAGAGAATTATTTATATTAAAAACACATTAAGCAGCATATCTTTATTAGTTATGGATAACCAATCATGCTATATTTGTAATTCAAATGATTTCTCAATAAATTAACATGTACAGGTCTTCATTAAATATTTTAGTTCTTATCTGAAATAACATTAGACTGATATCTATTTACATTAAGTCTGCAAATAAAAACTAAGTGGACAGCTAAAAAATTTATTTAAATATAGCTGTATGAAAGTGAAAATTAAAACTGTACCAGAAAAAGCAAAATAAACATTTTATATGTGCAAACCATTGTATACTTTTAACACTTTAAAAAAAGAAAATGGCATTTATAAATGTACTCATATTATGTTTAACAAAGTGAGTGAAAAATTAACAGATAATATTTTCAGTATATTTGAATAAATCCAGTATAGAAATCTCTTCACTTATGAAGATACTTGAAGCAACAGAAATATTGCTCTCCAGAAGGATGATGAGAATACCATGGATTGAACATATGAGCAAAAATGAAGTTTTAGAGAAAATGGAAACAAAATGATGCATTCTTAACAACAGGAAAAGTGTGCTGAAATTTCTAGGATACATATTGAGGAAAGAGGGCTTGGAAAATTTAACACTCACAGAACAAACAGATTGAAGGACAGAGGAAAAAAATGCATAACCTACATACTGAGCTTGAGTAAATGGATGGGGAAACAAAGTTTAGGAAAGATAACAAAAAGACCAAATTTATTAAGAACTACAAAGATAAGAAATTGGGGCAAGCCATGATCACCAATGTCCTGAAGGGACATGGCATATAGAAGTAGTATGATTAACCTGCATTCTTGAAATGCTCCATTAAATACTTCTAAGCTATCTGTTGAAATTAGTATTTTACAATCTGGAAATGTTTAGTTTGGTCGGGGAGGGAGTGACATCACTTCAGATAACATTATACTGACACTGAAAAGTTTTTGTTGTTTAATCATTTCACCCCAAGCAAGGTGCTAAAATCACCAACATGGAAATGGTTACTGGGAGTGAATGAGCCTGAGTAAAAACATACTAAGGAGAAAGGGCAATAAAAAAACAGGAATTAAAGTGACAGAAAATGATGATTGACATTGCATTTGAATATTTTAAGATCAAAATTGACTGGGAAGCAATAAGCCAGTAGAGTGTTCCACAAGTGAGAAGTGCGAGAGAAGAAACTATTAGCATAGAACTTATGGTTACATCAAGTGATTTCAGCTGCAAAATATGTAAACTATGTTGACTTGACATTGCAATAAAAAGAAATAAGAGAAAAAAATAGTAAAAAAATAATAATAAAGACATTTAGTTTTAGAAGTAATAAATTAAGACTAAAAGATTTTGGTAAGTAATATCAATCCCTGCTAAATAATGTATTTTTTGCTGGTATAAAACCGCTTTTAATTATATGTATAAAATTTTACTTTTTTTTATTTTTTTTTTTATTAATATTTGTTGGTAGTTTTAAAAATCAGTCCAGCTGGGAGTGAAGATGCTGAAGTACTGTAAGGGATCTATATTTTGCATCTTTAAAACATCAAAGGAAAAACTAAATATTTTAACCATTCTTCTATCACAACAACAAAACATTTAGCATCCATTCTAAATATATCTTATTTTTATAAATATTTTTTATGTCTGTATATTTTTTGTATAATTATGTTTGTATATTTTTTTATGTTCGTAGTTAAAAAAAACTTCAACATAATCAAGATACTAATATTCCATACTACTTTGAAAAAATGTTTAGGAATGAAACCCCATCAATATAGTAGAGCGTGATAACACAATGTAACTCTTTTTATTTAAAAAAAAAAAAAAATTCTTTCAAAATTAAAATATACTTTTCTGAAACTTTATTTGAAGAATATTAGCTGATTTAAAGTTTAATTAGTCTGATTTGAAAGGAATATTATTTACTTTAAGTTTAAAATATCACAGAAATTCATTTATTAACATGGCAATACCTGTATGATGGTCAACTCTAGCTGATAACTGTGACGTTTGGTGTCATGCCACCAACCATTCTGTCTCCTTTGAAAATACCTGCAGGGCAACTCTCAGGGACAAGAGGCAGAGAAGAAAGTAATGCAATGCTATGCCAGTGAGCACAGGCCAGACTTTCTGCTGCAACTAATGTGACCATGTATGCCTGTCCCGAATTGGACTTATCAGTCACAAATGTGTGTGCAAGTGACATATACAGACTCCCTCTTGATCTTTGTTTTGCAAAGCCAAGCCATGATGACTAGCTGTATATTTAAGATAGATGGAAGTTGATCTAATATTTTTATACAGTGAATGTTTCTGTAAAATTTACTTGAGGAATATAATGTGAGAGCCTTTTTTTTTAATATATAATTCTTAACTACCCCATAATGTTAAAAATTTAGGAAAATATTCTTTGTTTTATTGAATTTTAGTTACTTTGGCTTTTAATTTACTGTAGTTATGGCTCTTATTTTCTGATAATGTTGTATATGGACATCTGCATTTACAAAAATCAATATGTTTATACATACAAAAAACATTTCCAAATTCTTTTTAAAATATTGGGTGTTGAATTGTACTAAGCTTTTCCATTTATGAGTAGTAAGCATATTTTTACTTAACTCTTTGAGGACTGACCACCAGTTTACCAGTGGTAGAGAAAAATGACAATGTCCAGCCACCAGTTGAACAGTGTGTAAACAATTGTAACTATTTTTATACCTACTGTGAAACATTACATACTAATTACTTGCTAATTTTGACTCAGGAATTTAGGCAAAAGGGTTAAAATGGTTCAGGAATACAGGGCTCTAAGGGTTGATAATAATATCATCTAACCTCTTCAAAGTATGACAGAATTTTAAAAGATTTAAAACTTTATAAACTATTATAATTAAAATTTAAAAAAATTGAAAACAATTCTTGTAAAAATTCATTATTGAACAAAAACTTTTTCTTAAAACAATAGTGTCCATAATATACCTTATATAAGCAATTAAAAGTTTTTCTAATTAAATAATGTTTTAGTTTTACTGCATTTTTTATTTTACAATTCAAATTTTCAATAACTGGTGGTTGTGTTTTATAAAATTAAATTGATCATTTAAATTCTCCAAGGAGTTTTGCTTTTAACTAATATAAACATTAAGTGAACAAAATTTAATTCCTTGAAATTTCATGAAATTAAATAAGTGGGGGTGGGAGGAGGTTTTATAATAGATGTAAAAAAAAAAAAAAAAAAAAAAAAGAAAAGAAAAAAGAAAATTTATCATCTTTAAAAAGAAAAAAAAAGAAATAACATTTCTAAAATAATTTATTTCATTTGTGAATAAGTTCTGGAAGTTTCATTAAAATCAGGAATCTATTTAATTTTTGCAAGAATTTCCAAATCAAGTTCTCACTACAAAAAAATGCTAAAATTTCCTATAATAATCTTGACTGCTCCTCAACCTCCATGATAACGAAAAAAGATTTTTAACCAAAATTTCAAATGTTTTAAAAGGGATCAATATATGGTAATAAAAAAATATTTTGGTCTTTCCTCTTAATAGTAACAATGATTTTGATGATAAAACTTTTTATTAAGTTTGAGGCATCATGGTATGCTAATATTTTAGTGAATAACTGGTGATTATATATATATATATATATATATATATATATATATATATATATATATATATTATAGTGTGTTGTGCGATAAAAGGTTGAAAAAAATTGTTCCTGGTGAACATAGCATCAACAGTTAAAGTAAACAGCAGTGATTTAACCAAACTTGTGAAATCTTGTAGAAAAAATGTGTAAATAAAATGAGTAAAAATAAGCATGATTAGAATTAATTTCTTGCATAATATCAGATTAAGCCATGAATGCTTGGTAAATTTCAAGTTTAATTTTAAACCTATTTTAGAGGCTTTATTTCTTAAACTTGTTACTAATATCTGCTATAACAATAAAAAAAAAAAAAAAAAAAAAATTCCCAAAACTGTCATTCTTTGATATATCTAACAAAGTTTGTTTATTTTTAGAATTGTTGGAATTGACTTGGTAACACAGAAATCACAAATTTTATACAATGAAGATCAGTAATGGGAATGTAAATTTGATTTAGAATAAAAAGTAAAAACTAAAATAAGTGAAGTTTCATTAGCTTACTTGATAAACGAGATATATAACAAGCAAACGAAACTAAAAAGAAAGTTATTTCCTATTTAAATGAGATTAGATTGAAATCAGAAACAGACCTGAAATGAAGAAACATCTTATACAGTTGAAGTAAAGACACTGTAAACTGTCAAATGTATTTTCTATTTTGTTCAGGTAACAAATGAATGAAAGCTGTTCTAATTTGTTTTAACAGAAAGTATACATATAATTAGTTTCCTTATGTAGTCAATGATATAACGATACATAATTTTGTATAACTTATATATATATATATATATATATATATATATAAAAACAGTATTTAGAAAAATATGACAAAATGGAAAAGATTTTTGTGACAAGTTTCAAGCCAATGCAAATCCTAAAAAAATGAAATGTATCACAAAAAAACCTTTCCATTTTGTCAAGTTTTCTTAAATTATGTAGTCAATACAATTTGTTAAATATCACTTATGTTTAATATAAGCAGTTGTAGACTGGCCCATCAGGATACCTGGAAATATCATGGTGGGTTACAAAGTAATGGTCCATCAATTTAAAAATAACTGAAAAAAGTAAAAAATGGACCCCCCCTAAAAAAAAAAAAAAAAAAAAAAAACGGAGGAAAATATTGCATAGATGCCGGGAAGATTTAAAAAAGGCTTCTTTGATGCTATAATCTCTTTCGATAGGTAAAATATCATTTCCTTGTTTGATGAAGCATTTTGGGATTTAGCGGGTCCTTTTACAAGTTTTTCTGGTAGAAATTTTCAATCCAGTCTGCCACTGAATATAAGTGTGCATGATTTTATAGAAAATTTTCCTTCAATATAAAAACTCTTGACTTAGTGTTTCAGGAAATCTCAGAAAGAAATATCTTTTCAAAAATTTATATTCTAAGGTCTCTGATCAGGAGAAAATTCAGTATAACTGTATTTTTTTAAATTTGCAAATTCTAATCCACCATTTTCACTTTATAAAAAGATGATTTGTGACACCAGTACAATTGCAAACATTGCTCCCAAGTGGTTTAATAAAAGGATTTAATTTGTACAGAGAAAGAAAATCAGGTACATACATAACTGAAAGCAACATATATTAAAAACAAATCTAAAAGAATGGATAAAAAAAAAAGGATATTTATTTATTCATTTATTCTTGTTTATTCGTTCTAAAGGATTCTTCAAATAATATTATATGATTCATGATGAAAGAGTATTTATTTTAAAATCAAGATGGAGGCAGAAAATAATATGACAATTGGAGCAACAAGACACATTGATTATAACTTAACTCTGGTGATTCTAAATCATGGTGGGAATGTTCCCTAATCTATTTCCTTCAGAGAAAATGACACCAACTTCATTTGTAAAAATACAAAACAGAAACCAAAAAAAAAAAAACAAACAAAAAAAAAACACTATAACTGAGAAAAGTTGCGAAATGGATCCATTGAAGTGTCACAACACCAACAGCTGAAGAGTGAGTTCAATTATACAAGCAAATTTTAAAGTTTTGATGATTGTAGTTAAATGTGGGGATACAAAATAAATATTTATTTCATTGTAGTGATTCTAATGATTCCATGCATACATATTGATCTTAATATGTATTTTTGACTGATTGATTTGTTCAAAGGCATATCAACTCCTTATGGGTTATTTAATGCTGAAATTCAATTTTCTTGAGAGCTTTGAAGTAATTTCATAATTTCACTGTAAGTATTCTTGGTCATTTTACAATAAATGTTTTGTTGGTAATTTTTTATATAAAATGTATTGTTAGTATTTTTGCTATAAAAATGTACTTTTTGTACTTTCATAGTGTTCTTTTTTTGTTTGGGGGTGGCCACTATTTGCACACAGCTGGGACACCAACAGGTACTTCATTCTGGGTGAGGGTGGACCTGGGAACAACGGTAATTAAGAGGTGGTTCCACATTCCTCAAAACCTCCAATTTCCTGATCAGAGGACTTGCTGCTAGATGTAGTTTATCATCATACCCAGGACTAAGTATGTGTTTTTCACCTAGCACATAGGACACTAATAAATTAATTGTTATTTATCCATATTGAAAAAAAAAATATTTCTAGTAATTTTACTGTCATTTCAAAAACTGTACATGACAAGGGCATGTGGTCCGGTGGTAAGAATGTTTGCTTTCATGAGACGTGGGTTCAAATCTCACCACAGTCAATTTGTCAGGAAGTTGACTTCTTGATGCTATCGATTTGGAGGAGGTGACCCCAGTGTGCAGCATTTTTGGAAAGTGCCTGAAAACCATACCATGAGTTGATCCAAGCCTTGTGAGTGAAATTGGGTAAATGCAACTCTGGAGTTGAGGGGCATCAACAGCTGTGCTAGCACAAAGTTCAGAAGACATTGTAACTGGGGGTTTGAGCGTGATGGCTATGTTCAGATTGTTGATCATGCTAGATAACACTCTCTCTCCCAGAAACTGTAACTAAGGTCTGCTCAGTATAGTTGCAGTATAAACCACAGGTGGGCTCTGTGGGTGTTGAACAAATACAAAATGGTGTCTAAGCAAACATCAGCAATAAGGTGTTCAATATGAATAGAATAATAAATTAAGACTATGAGGATAGATAACAGTTAACATTTAATTTAAAGAAATTATAATTCAGGGAAATATCCATACAGGAGTCTATTTCCCACCGTAGCTGTTACAAAAAACTGAATGAAACTTTCTCCTTATATTTGGAATAAGGAGGATATAAGGCTGATTCAATTCTGTGGACATATGATGGTGTGTACTAGCTTTAAAGGTCTTAACTAGTGGGGTTAGAATGGTGATTATTTGAACATTTTAGAAATAGTGAGATCTTCCATATATTACTATTTATTGTAGTCTTTATGATGGAAAAAAAAAAAAATCCCTGGAAGACTGCAAAAGACATGAAAAAAAACCCAGTCCTTTTCTGAGAAAAATAAAATGTTCTGGAAGGGCAATATTATTTTATGTTGGTTTCAAGATTTTAGAAAATAGTGAAACAAAGAACTAAATGCATTTAATAAATCAATGTAAAAAAATGTTTTTCTTAAACCAAACTTTCTGTATCTGATTTCAGGTATTATGTACACTATTTACATTATTCGGACTATTGCCCTCGTCTTTGTCGCCATATTTATTAGAATGTTTTGGCTGTTGTACGCTCTGGCCTTCTTCAGGTGGTTGGAATGTCAAACTAAACCCCTTTATTTCGCTCACTGTAGGTTGTTCTAGTTCTATGTGCCATGTTTAATGGATGTCAGTTATCAGTGATCTCCTGTTAATTCCCCTCTCCAAGTTCTCCACTGCCTTAACTCACACTCTTTGGGTCCTGTCACTGGATCTAACATGGCACAGTGGATAAAGGCGTTGGTTAGATCCAGTGACAGCACCCAAAGAGTGTGAGTTCAATACACGGTTAAGGCAGTGGAGAACTTGGAGAGGGGAATTAACAGGAGATAACTGACATCCACTAAACAAGGCACGTGGAACTAGAACAGTCTACCCCAGTGAGCGAAATAAAGGGTTCAGTATGACATTCCAATCACCTGAAGAAGGCTGGAGTGGACAACGGCTGAAATGTTGTAATGAATATGGTGACAAAGATGCGGACAATAGTCTGAATAATGTAAATAGGGTTGGCTTCCTCTGTTGCCACTAATCTTGCTTTTATTTTACCTCCCTTTTTCCATTTTAGTCTTTTTTTTGTCATGTCCCAGTGTTATTAGTTGCTTATATTTGTGGCACTTTATGTCCTTTCTTAATTAACAGTTCCAATATGATATTAATATCTATGCTAGGCTTATTAAGAAGGCTGTTATATCCTAGCATATGTTCTGATTCTCCAGTGTTCTTTATCTAAAATTTTGACTTCAATCAACAGGGATTGATGAGCAACCTTTTCCTCTCCATGTGAGCTAAATGGAAGGTCAGACAAGCACTAGAAAAGTTCAAACCTCCCAAAACAAACAAAGAAATCAGAAAGCTTATTTGGGGAGGGTAGCTATAGCAAGGTGAAAAATGACCCGACCCTAAAACCTGAGTGGAAGTTGTCACAGGTCCCAAATAAGAACAAGGACTTCCTCTCAATGAGTAAATATAGCTACAAAGATATACAGCTTCCAAAAGATTCACAAAGTTGGTTCTCTTTTGGGACCTATAATTAGCAGTAGGTGCTCAGTATGACACCTGCTGAGCAGAAAAGCCCTTGTTATACATTAAAAACACACACCACTTTATGGAATCAATCTGACGGACTCTATTCATAACAGTTGGATAGTAGATTTTATTAAGTCTGTTCATTAGATTAGGCTCTAATGGTAGTTTGAAACAGATTGCAATTATAACCCTCTCTTGAAAAAAAAAAAAAAAGTACTAGCATTCTAATAGGTAACGTGATGGAAATGATGAAAAGGCTTTCAAACTAGGGTCTGATATATACCAGCAAGTGGCTTGACTATGAATTTGCTAATGGTGCCAACTAAGTCAACCATATGACTGAAATATTTATATAACATCTTCATACTCTGCCTTCATCAGGAAGATGTGAAGATGCTTTTATCTATTAGGTGATCAGCTTGCTTCAAGTTGGTCTTGAAATAAACTTTTTCATTGCTGTCTTATTGCTTATCTTATTCTTCCTAGATATATTTCCATTTCACTCTCATATAAAGCTCATAAAATTTTAACAAAGATGTGTAAATACTGCTGGACCATGTGAACTCAGTAAAACCTTCTAAACTAAAGATCATCTCGACTTTCAAGATGTGCTAATAACTCCCACAGACAATGGATTAAAGACATCTGTATATTATAAGGAGAGGCCAACACTAGATGATCAGCATCAAAACATACCTTCAGCGTAATAACTATGCAGAAAGCATAACAATCTACCGTAGGCAGAGGCAGAAGAGTCAAAGAGCTAGATTTGATCTATTTCGTGTATCAGAAAGACCTGCAGTCCACATAATATATAGGCGATATTTAGAAGCAGCTCAATCTTCCAGAGACAAACCTAACACAGTGGAGAACATAACCAAGAATTTTGAAATTCCATCCCTTGCAGTTTTAGCAGAGTTACCAAGGTGAAACCAGCTGCCCACTAAAAGTAAGGAAGGGGGAATATTAGAACACTAAATTAGGTATAAGACAACAAAATTAGGCATGGCTGATCATGTATAGATGGAAAAGGGGTCACCAACCCATGCAGAATTAATACTAAGCACTGGAGAATATTGAAAGAATACTTATGCTAAGGTATGACTGCTTTCTCAATAGGGTGGCATATATATAAATTACTTCAAACATTATTTTTAGTGTTTGAAATAGATACCCTGTTTTTTTTTTATTTTAAACTGTACACTCAAGAAAAACAAATCTTAATTCTTTAGAAATAGATATAAACACCATATGGGAGCCATTAATTAAAAAAGATTATGTTTAATATCAACAATTAACACTGAGACATAGCAAAAATGAAAGAAAGAATGCTGTAATTTTCAAAAGATAAGTAAAATAAAAGAAAGAGAAGACATAGATAACCATCCTTGAAAATAAGTCTGCAGTATCAGAGGAGGTAAGAAAAAAAACAATGTTTAAGACTCCAAGTTTTAGTCTTAAGATTGTTAGTTTCAATCTGTTTCAATTGACTGTAAAACACTTGCCCCTCCCCTTTTATAGGCAGAAGCACACAAATGCATGCTGGGAGTTCTTCTTAGTAGATAAAATAGGCTGGTTTGCAGTTTCATATGACACAATCCCAGTCTGTCTTGTCTTGACGTCAGAACACTACATTCGCTTGTCTGAACTTGCTTTCGTGTGTCAACCCCAAATCTTAGTCTGTGAACTTTTTGCCTTATTACTGTTAATTTGCCTTGCATATATTGTTTGCTTGCTTGATATTATTTTTTGCCCTGTTCATTTTTATTGTAAATTTTGTCAATCCTGTTATATATTTTCACATCTGACCATGACTACTTATTCCACAAAGCCCTAGAGGATTAAAGTTAATAAATTTACTGATATAATAATTGCAAGTTCAATCCCTGGGACAGGTAGCATACTAGAAACAAGATACTAAAAATAGTAAAAAAAATAATACAGATAGAGGATTCATTAGTAGATGGATTGGTAGTTGAAGAACAACCTTCAACATTGACCTTTTTTTTTTAATTTATTTATTTTCTATTTTGTTTCTCAGGAAGGTTGTGGGTCAGTAGACATCCATTTTTCTTCAACTAACAAACAAGTCACCAAAATTATCAATTCTGTCAGATTTGTTAACAACTGAACAATTAACAAAGAAAAGATATCCTTAGGCATAGATAGTGCAATGAGAATAGTATAGATCCATAGATTGAATAAAGTGTTCAGTTTGAAATTCCCTGAAGGTATCCAAGACTGATTGGCACTTGAAGGTCAGAAGACACAGTGGCCAAAATGTGATTGTGATAACAAAGACGATCACATTAGTCAAGCTGTAAATAATGTCAATAATTTTATTTTAGAATTAACAAATTGTTTCAGGTATATTTATAGATACTTTGGCTTTGTGTTAATTAATTTTGGAAGTATATTTTAAACTTTCAATGATCAAGTTAACCCCTTTCCCAACAATTATTCTGTGAAAAATGTTTAATTTTCAGACAATTTTTTTTTGTTTTAATATAGTAACTAAGAAACTGAGGCACATTGAAGTACCCAAGCAGTGGTTACACAATGTAGGAGTGGACTATTAGACTTGTTTCAAGCTCAGAAGGGCATAAAAAGAATCAAGATCGATGTAAAAACACAACTCTAGCTGGTTTTTGAATGTTATGTTTTGGATGTGTTTAATTGTCCGTGTTTGGAAAAGACACTTTTAGTAAAAATGTATATGCTCATCTACACTATGGAAGGGGTTAATGTGATATCTGTAGTAACATGGTTAGAGACTATTTCTAAAGATACAGTTTGAGAGCAACATTTTTAAAACTAAAAAGATGGTTAGTGCAATAACATATCTAATTCATCATTATTGAAATAGTGAAATATGCTAAAAAAATATGTTTAAGCAAAATTAAATGAAGCTGCTTTGGTTTATTTTGTTTTATGGCATATCAACACCTCAATGGGTGTTTTTATAAAAAAGACAGAGGGAAGTCATGTTATAGTGGTGGAAAAGTGGCCAAAGGAGAGATGCCAGGCCATGGTTGATAATTTTACATAATTTTCTTTGTTGATCGATTGGTTAGTTAATTGACATATCAACCACTATGGGTCATTAATGCCAACAAGATTTTTAGAATAGGTTCATACGAATAGAATATGTATTCTTTGTAAGAAATCAGTTTGTAGATCAGGTTTCATTGACATATTTTTGTAAAGACAGTTTTTGTCAAGAGTCAGTATTGATTGTAACATTTTTTTTTTTTTTTTAAAATGTATTGCTGGTATTTTTACTATAAAAATCTATTTTTAGATTTTCATAGTGTTTTGTCCCCTGGTTTGATGGTTAACTATTTGCTTGTAGCTGGGACCCTAACAGATGTTATCACCCCAGGTCAGAGTGGATCTGCGTACAACAGCTCCTCAAAACCTCATGATCAAAAGTATTGCTACCGGATGTAGTTTATTGTCATACCCAGGACATAAATGAAACTGTAATTAAAAAAAATATCTTGGACATGTAATCAATAAACTTTGATATAGAGAAATTAAAAAAGAAAGAAAGAAAGGATGATAAATAGTTTAAATCAGGAAAGAAAATGTGAATTAAATTTAACGATTAATTAAGTAGAAACAGAGAATGTACTTTTATTAATACTTGCCTTTGGGTGAAGACACCTGCGGCAAAACAGATGAAGAGGTACTCAGAGATCTCTTGCTATCCTTTAAAGTAGGAGTTGATTTACTCTTCTCAGAAGCAGTAGTTTTGGGAACTAAAACAAGAAATTCAGATCAAATTATAATTGGCAATATAGTTCATAGTTCAAGTTTTTTTTGTTCTTTTTTTACATTTTACTAAACATAAAACTACAGGGTGACTGAAAAGTAATTCCCTATTTTATGTACGAGTAGCCAGCCAGGAGACCTGAATTAACACCATGTGACTTTTTTTTTCTTTAAGATTGGTTAAAGGAGCAAGTCTAATATATCAAACCAAAACTTTGCAAGAACTTGAAGGGTGAATACAAGAAGTTATGTCTTCTATACCACATGAGTTCCTGGTGAAATCAGTTGATGCAATTCCTGGGTGGCTTGAGAAGCTGGTAGCAAAATCTGGTGCCAATATTGAATTTTAAATAAAACCTTAAGCTAAAACCTTTCCTATCATTTCCATTGCTTGTAAAAAAAATATAGTTAATAAATAAATTACAAGTATTTCAAAATGGGAAGTTACTTTTCAGTCACTCTTTATATTGGTATCTCAATATGTTAGTTATTACATTTTATACTGACTATTTATAGAGTAGTGTGTAGGACTTGTTATTTTGAAAAGAATACGTCATTAGTATGGCAAAAATGTAAAAATTTTTAAAATTGTTTCACCCTAAGAAAGGTGATAACATCACTAAGACATAAAGGGTTACTGAGAATGAAGGAAAATGAGACAACATTAGTTAGAAGTGATAATAAAAGAACGGGATTCAAGAAGACAAAAGATAGCAATTGATGTTGCATTTAAAACTTTGAAGATTGTAGATAGCAAAGAAGCAAAAACTGAAAGAGAGTTCCATAGGTGGGTGTTATGAGAAAAGAAACTATTAGAATAGAACTTATGATTACATGTAGCTATTTCAACAGTAAAACAATGAGACCTAATTGCCAATCCAGTAGTATGTTTAAATTCATGTGGGCGAGATGACAAGGAGGAGAGCTTATTGGAACAATTGCAATGAAAATGTTTATAGAAAAGACAGAGGGAAGTCATGTTATAGTGGTGGAAAGGTGGCCAAAGGAGAGATGCCAGGCCATGGTTGATAATTTTACATAATTTTCTTTGTTGATCGATTGGTCAGTTAATTGACATATCAACCACTATGGGTCATTAATGCCAAAACAGTTGGTATTGGATTTTGTCGAGAATCTTGAGATATATAGCAGGAGCACCAGACCAGATATGGCAGCAATATTCAATGCACAGAATTATGGTAGACTAGCAGCATGGCCCAGCATTGCCCATGCTTGATTCAAAAATCATACGACTCATACAGCAATCGCTATCACTTGACTTCAAATATGTTTTGCCCTTCCTTGCCTTTAAAGGAGTGCCCTTTGCTGCGCTGATGTTGCTACATGCCTTACTTCTTGCCTATCTCACACTGTGAATTTTTTCTAAGCTCTATACTAAACATTAAATCTGTTACAAAACAAAATGAACACAAAACGATCAGCTTTAAAAAAGGACTTGTAACTGGAAAAACTGAATGAAAAAAAGAATGTTAACAACAAATACTTTTTCACACCCAACCCAGTTCTGCAGAATCAGAATCAACGTTGAGTTTAAGCAAGTGAATGAGCCAATTGGAGTAAAGAGCCATGCAGGTCTAAATTTTTCCCCACTTGTGACGAATGCAGCTATCGATTTTTTTGCATGCTAGCATGCTAGTTAACATTGTGTCAGTCAGCTGTTGGCTCTCACTTCAGCCAATAGAATCTTCTTGCCTATTCGTTGCAGCCAGCTATGAGTTCTCACTCTGGCCAGTAGAAAATGGCTGCAAACTACATGAAAAACTGCTGTGAAAGCATGAAAAAAAAAATCGATTATTTCCACTATCGATGGGGAGTTGGGAAATGCAACATTGGTCTTGGCCTTCACGCTAACTTGGAACATCGCATGTAAATTTGCTGCAAATCCGTCGAAAATTGCGGCCATGCATTCGTTACACACACACACACACACATATCCTGTCTTTATATATATATATATAAAAATATATATACACACACACACACATCCTGCCTTTTATAGATAGAGATGAAACTTACCAATAACTTTTCTAGGTGAAGGTATTTTAGAATATTGTACTTCTTTCTTTGCTTTTGCTTTTTCTTCAATTTTCTCATCCTAAAAATAGATGATATTCAAAGATTAAAAAAAAAAAAACAGTTTGTATACCTCACTAGTTTTATCAAAATTCTAAGCATTTATTAGAAAAAAATGTCACATTTTACATTTAAAAAAGATAATGGCATGCAATGATGATATTTTATAGTCATTTAATCTTTTTTTATATGAAGAACATTAAATAAACTAAAGCTGCAAAATTTAAGATCTCTTTTCATGGCACATAGTCTTAGGCAAAAAGGATTATTTTTTAGAGTTAATATTTTCCGAATTTAGTTGAAACCTTTAAAAAAGAAAATTAAAATGAAATAATTTTCATTAATTCATTTCTTCTAAAGTGAAAGTTTACAAATCACATTTTCAAGATGTGAAAAGTAAAAATAACTGAAGTCAATCAGACATAATTTGCATTAGATTATGAACCTATAAAAATAGATCTTTGTAAAGTATGAAGTAAAAAAAAAATATTTAAATTTTCTGACAGAGATGGTTTTTTTAACAGATTTTGTTCTCATAAATTTAAGACTGGAATGCTATACAGGGTGCGATGGATAAATTGTCGTCTAAATGACACAAAAATGAAAACTGACTAGTAAAAGAGATTTCTTTTAATTTAAATGCATTTATAACTAATCGAAATGAAAGTACAACCAGATTTTACTTAGACATTTTTGCCACAATTTTATGACATTTAACAGTAACTTCCATATTCATTAGATTTGGACATTCAAATTTTCAGGTAAAAAAAAAAAAAATGATTTGGTTATATCTGTCAATATCTGTATATATTTCTGAGATGAGATATTGTAATTACAGGGTTTGATGGATATATTACCATCTAAATTATGCAACAATGAAAATAACACTGACATCTTATTTTAGCAGATAAACTTACCATAATTACACAAAAATATCTTGAAATTCTAAAGAGTAAATTTATTCAATAAAATCACTGTTGGCTTCTAGGATGGCCTCCAGATGACTTTGGAATCTCCTGCAATTTTTCTGGACAATCTCCTTCTTTAAGTTGGTGAATGCTGCCATAATCCTTGCCTTCAGTTCATCCTTGGTATTACAAAGAATTTTATTGGTCTATTGCTCAACTGATTCACACATAATAATCAAAGTAGTTGCTTTCTGGGGAGTTAGGCGGTCAGATGTAAGGGGTGATGTGGTCACAGAAATTGTCCAACAGCCATGACTGGGTTCTCTTGCCAGACAGAGTCTTCCAGCGGTCACCCTCTTGACCCAGAGCAGCACTACCTCTTCAAGGCACTTGATGTAGGACTGTGTTAAATCTGAGGTCCTGTGCAAAGATGAATGGTCACCATCACTAGTGAATACTCCAAACACCTTCGTAATCACCATTAGATTCATCCAACTCTTTCTGAAACCCTTTACATTGTTCTCAGATGGACACCCAAACACTCTAAAATATTTGTATTAGAGCTTCTGGTGCAAATGCCAAGCAGTACAACATAACACTTTCAAATTACTGGTGGAGTGAATTGCCCAACTGACCTTACTATACTGTGCAGAGTTTGTCAAATCAAAAACAAATAACGCCCATGTGTGAAATTAAAATTATAAAAATAGTGACAATTTACCCATCATACCCTGTATTTTTCATGATGGTATTTAAATTTTCCTAAAATCTGTTATATGCACAAATATGGATCTTCATGCCTGCAAAGGATAGTTTTCTTTCACACCGCAATTATTTTAACTACCTTCACTCCATGGTAACGTTTGTTGTTTTAAAAAGCAATGATTACAATTGTAATAAAACCTAAACATGAAGAAAGTGAATTTATACATTTTTTGTTTTGTTCTTGAGAATTTATAACAATATTAAATGCTATTTATTTATTAGATTATTTATTTACAAGAATTTTATATTTACAACATTAATTAAAACTAATGCAATGCAATATTTATAATTTACCAATTTATAAAGAAATAAATATGAAAACAGTTTTTTTATTGATAAATTTACATACATTTACAAAATTATTAAAACATGTGAACTATAAGGAAATCCTTATTTACCATTTTATAAAATTCAAATCAATTGGCAATTAGCTGGTGTTTGGCCAAACATTTAAATAAATACTATAAATAAATAAACTATCTAATAAATAAGTAGTATTTATTATTTTTGTTGTCAATTCTCAAGAGCAAAGAAAATATATGAATTCACTTTTGTTATAGACAAGTGTATGGTTGCAAGAAAGAAATACAACAACAGCAGAAATAGATTTACGTGATTTATTTCAACAGGAACATGAGGGTTTGGGACAGCTACCTTGTGGTATAGTTCATAAGCCGGCTTCAGATCTAAGTCAATCTCTCATAGTAGTTCACACATGTTGACGCTGGCACTCCTCCTGCTGGCTGCTGCTGACCGCTCAGCCTGACCGTGACAGGTCTCTTCCTTGGCCACCTGTTGACTGCCCGTTGTACTTCCCTGTGACCCCTTTTATGGCGTTTTTTTTATGGCTTAACAGGCTTCGAAAAACGAAGCGAGTATAATTAGGAGGAAGCATTTTTTATTGGACGAAAAATAGAACACTTTAAATATTATTTTATTTTTCAACCAGAACTTCGTTAATGTCGGGAACATTTGTAAACGAAGATAATGGTCATTTTGTGACGGGGCTTTGTCCCATTCACATCCGGCTCTCGCTCTTGAGTATGTTAGTTTATTTGCCTGTAAATCAGCTGAGATATGTCTTATTTTATTTTATAACACTTTCATACATTTAGGTTTTATTCCAACTCTAATCATTTTTTAAAACAATAAACATTAAGAGTTAAATTGTGGGGTTAAGGCAAAAAAAAAAAAAAAAAAAAAATCCTTTTGGCACTATTTTTTTTGCAGGCACAAAGGTCCATGTTTGCCACATATAACAGATTTTAGAAAATGAAAATCCCATCATAAAAAATATAATCTTCCACTCTTAAACCTATAGTTGTCAAAAGAAATTAGTAATTGTTGTGGGATGCAATTTCAGATTGGGCGTTTCTTCCCTCTAGACCGGTTTCATGGTATTTATTGTTGTTCTCTGCCGTGTATCTGCTTTGTTCGTGTGTTTGTTCATTCTATCACAGCTGCAAATATTGTATGATGTAACCCGACAGAATTCACTCTCTTAAGATGGTGTACTTGTAATTGTGAGTCGCCAATCACTTGCATGGATGATAACCATAATAGACATATGGGAACCTCAAAATGGAGCACCAAACACACCTAGATGTACCTTCTCGATTCTGTCCAACTACATTAATATTATGTATAGTTGTTAATGACCAAATTTCTTGTGAGACAACAAAGGGTCTCGCTTGACAGAACAATGCACTCACATTCTCTAAAATTGAAGTACTACATGCCAGACAAAGATAAACTCTCTTTTGTCGAGAATAAGGCAAGTCTTTTTCACCATTTCTGCCATTTGACTCGGTTTCTTATTCATTATGTCTGCTACAACTATGCAAGCAAAATCTATTGAAATATATTTTATATGAAAGTAGTTAAAATTAAAGTGTCATGGGGAAAACTGTCCTCTTGACACACTGTCTTTTTTGTGGGCACAAAGATTGATGGTTGCTGAGAAACTATTGTTTTTTTTTTAATGCAGTTTATCTAACAAATGTGTATTTGGAAAGTTTTTATTTTTTAAAAAATTTTTGTTTTGCTTTAATCAAACGTTAAAACAATTAAAAACCATAAAAAGACTTACATTTAACAAACTGACTTCTTCCGCTTCTCTGTGCAAATCAATCAAGTCTTCAGCAGTTTGTAATTTTTCCTGAGTTTTAGAAACAAGCTGAAAAAAATATTTAAACTTACTTATTAAAGTTATTAAAATTTATTAAGTTATTAAACTTATTAAAATTATTTCAAAGTTATCCTCCAAACGTTTTGACATAAGTAATGAAAACTTACACATATTTAGAAGCAAAATTTGCTTGCATGCTTTAAACAAATATCAAGTATTGAATTATCTATTTTCCACTTTATGCTTTTGAGTTGAGAAATTATCATTACCATATACACTCACATATCATATGACTTTTGAAGACCTAATTTTGAAGCTAATTTTAAGGGGGTTGCATCATACATGAGATATAAAATTAATATATGTATTGCTGGCCCTGGCTATGTCATTGACCAAACTATATATTTATTTAGTCAAATTAGTTTCAAAATTAGGTTTTCAAAAGTTGCATGATATATGACTATATACGGTATTATATGCCTTTTCATTCAGACTAATATGCTATGTTTCAGTTTCCATCAGGTATCTGTTCTAAACAGTAACATACTCAGTAATACTTTATTCAATCTTAGGGCCATATCTCGTATAAATTAATACTATCCAGTCTAGTTTGGTTATTCTGTATTGGATGTTTGTTTCACATTATCTAACTCAGGAATTGAACTCACAGCTGTCAGGGAATCAGATGTGTGTCTCTTGGACAATCCAGTGGTGTTATTTTAGAGCTTTAAACCTAATGTCTGCTGAATCTTTGAACCTCTTTCTTAATCAGAGACTGCTAGATGGTATTCCTTCCTGTGCTAGGTCCACTGATGAAGTTGTCAGTATTTAATATGTGTATTGATTATCCTCTAAGTATAGAAAAGGGAGCGAGAACAATCTATCCTTTGGAGAGTTATTTAATATACCAGACATCTGAAGAAGGAAAGAGAGTATAACTGAAATGCTGTGAGTATAACAATCAAGATAAGAGTATTATTCTGACTATAATGGCAGAGACTATTATTTTTTATTTTAAAATTTTAGAAACTTAAACAAATGAACTTCTACTTCTGACTATATGGTATAATTTTTTACCCTTTGTTAATTTTCTGGAGACAATATGAAGGTAGTTAAAATT
>CAHIKZ030000728.1:862500-942500 GCA_903632075.3 Acanthosepion pharaonis | reverse complement strand
TAAGAAATTTTAATTTGCCATTGGTAGCTAATAGTTAATCTTCAAAGAAATATTGCCTTAAAGACTTTCAAATATAATGAATTCCTTGGTTATCATTAATAGAAACATTTCTTTTTCTTGCTTAATCATTTTTCTAAAGAACCCATATGACAAAACTTCGCTGAAGATTTGATTTGCAAAATAAAGAAAAAAAATCTACATGAAATTATTATTTTTCACAAAATAAATGTTTTTTCTGGAAATATATATATATTTTTTTTATTGGTATCACCCTATGCAAGGCAGTAAAGCCACCAAGACACAAGGGGTTACAGGGTGTGGAAAAATTAGGAACAGAAACATTAATGATGAGCAGAATGAGAAGAGAGTAATCAGGATGACATTAGATAGCAATTGACATTGCATTTAAATTTTTGCAGATTAAAGTTGGTTGGAAAACATGGAGCTGGAAGTGAGTTCCACAAGCAGTACAAGAAACTGTTAGCATAGAATTTATGGTTACATCCAGTTTAACTGTAAATAGATGATATCTTGACGCCAGTCTAGTAATGCACTTAGATTCAAAATGTCTAGGTACCATAGCGAAGAAAATAAATGATTATTTTTCTCTCAAAGTGTTTCAATTTTAAATTAAAAAGTAAACAATGTACTTCTACTTTTCTCCAATCATAGTTAATATAGATTATGTTTTTAATTGGCTTCTCAAATTACTGTTAAGAAATATCAAAACTAATTAAGTTTAATAAAGGGTGTTCCAATAACTTGGACTGATTTTAAATGTGAATTAAGCTTAAGTGTCTAATGATATTTTTCTAAAGTTAGGTGGAAATATGAGATACTTACCTCTGCAGCACACTTCAGAACATCTTTATCGAGATCAGTACATCGTATTTTGCTGATGACATTAGTGAGTTCATACAAGCGAGCATCATCCTCTGGAGAATTGAGTGTCTGTTTCATTTGAGGAATAAATCGGCAAAGTTTTAGCCGAATATTTGGCACAGGATCATGATACAGACTGAGACAATTCTCAAAAAAGTGTTCTTTAAAGAAGGATTTTGAATATATATCCAAGCTGATAGAACAAATATCAAGGTAAAGGGCCCTATAATAGCAGTTTCCTTTTAGTAAATCTGAAAAGAAATAGTAACAATTACACAGAAAATTAACAAATAAAACTTAAACAATGCAAGTTTTGGAGCAAAGATAAAAATAAATACAATCTTTTATTCAAACTGACAGGATTTACATTAAGCAACCTAGATTAATTGGATAAATTCTTTACTTTGAATAATGCTATGGTTGGTTGGTTATTTTTGTTTAGTGGAATGTCAACCTGTATAAGTTATTTAATGCTGGAATCCTAAATATTTTGTATGTACTATATTTGACGGTGCATAAGATGCACCCCAATTCTAGGAGGGGAAATCAAGAAAAAATTAGTAATTAGTAAAATTAGTAAACCTACATATGACATAAGATGCAAGGGAATTTTAAAAGATACCTTTAGTAAAAAAGAAAAAAAAAAGAAAAGAAAGTGTGCCTTTATTTTTTGGGAGATGATAATGGTTTTTAGTGATACAAGTTTGAGCACTCCAACACTGTGTGATAGTTAGAAAGCTAGTCTTGCTAGATGAATTATGACTGAATAGTGAGTTCAATCCTAACTGGGGGCCTCATACTTTTGGCTTTGTACCACATCTAAGTTATGCTTAAAAATTCACCATAGCTGGGAGGGGGAAAAGAGATGGATTCAAACATTTCTTAAGGGTATTTGTATGTAAGTGAATATAATGAATCTAACTGGAATTGGAACTTTTCTCTCCAATTAACAATTCTGAGCCATTATCCATTACAGTACCTGCATATCCAAACTTACAGCACCTGGTATTTGCAAGTGGTCACCCGTCATGTCAAGGAGTACATCTTTTGTTGTTATTTTGTTTTTCTTTTATGAATGCCTACTGTATCCATAAAGTGCATTCTTTCTATCTTTGTACACTTTTCATTAAGCCATTCCTCTTTTGCCTGCCTGCATTTGTTTCTAATGTTAGTGTTTAATATTCTATAATCTGTACCATTCCTTGGCATTGTTTGTTGTCGCTTTTTCATCATATCCAGAATTTCATCTGTCATCCATTCTTTTTTATCCGGTCTTATTTCTTTTGGGATGATCTCATCCAACAATGTCACTAGAGATTCTCTTAATATGTTCAAATTAGTTTGAGTAAGTTAACTCTCATTTAATAGAAGGCTCTGGTCAATATTTGATGAACAGTATCAATAAAAAACATTTTCATTTATAAAGTTGATAAATGGCAATAAAATGAACTGCAAATTAATTGGGCAAAAACCTGAATTTTACTAACATTTTCCTTATCTGAACTGATATATAGATATTATTTATCAAATAATTTAATCTAACAAGAAGTTTTTTTTTACTCAGTTGAGAGAAGCACTCTCAACATATAGACATGTAAAAAACAGATAAAATGAACACAATAACATATCTAAACATGATATAACACTTAAGGATGATACATCTTTAGTGAAACTTTTAAGATGAAGTAAATTTCTATGAAATTAATGAAAAGAATTATCAATTTTCCTACAATTTTGCAGTCAAACAGGAGTCTTTAGTTTAATGCATATTTAGCTTCAATAAAACTAAGTTAAAGCAAAACTATTTACCTATTGTAAGTTGATTTAATAGTTGTTCTCGGTGTTCTGCTTTCCTTAAAGTTCGTATCAATGTCAGGAATGTCCTTGCAATTGCTAACCGTACAGGCACTGCTCTCTGATATTTAAAAGAAAAAAGTCATATCAAATGTGTTTTGATAACGCAAAAGTGAAAAAAAAAATTATTTTAATTCATTAAAAGATTAAAATCAATGAAAAAAATAGAAAGCAAGAAATCATAGCAAAATATGACAAAGAAATTTTAGGGTTTGACAAATGTTCTAATTTGTAAAATAGTCAATTGTAGTGAAAATTTGAACAAATTAAAAGAAAATGTATTCATCTAAGTTTTTACTTTGTTTTAAAAATGAAAATGAATACATATCAATAAAGTTGTTTAAGCTAAAAAAAAAAAAATAGACATTTGAAAGATAATAGTGAGAAAAAATGGTATCAAATATTGATTTTTTTTTTATGCAGTCATATGGTATCAGATATTGAATTTTTTTTTTAAAACATATAGTATAGTATCAAATATTGACATTTTTTGTACAAAATCATATTGTATCAAATAATGATTTTTTTTTGGGGGGGGGACAAAATCATATGGTATCAATTATGTTAGTTGGTGTAGATACTAGTATTTCTAATGGTTAGGTTTATATTTTTGGGTATAAACCCACTATTTTGAGAAATTATATCATTCACCCTTGCTCTTTTAAAGCACTGTTATGTTGTTTATATTGTGATATTCTTTCCTTAGGTGAAGTTCATTAAAGGTTTTGGGTTATTCAATACCATATGCCCATTCTACGTTGATACTGATTGGGTATTGACTTGTAGGTCATTCGTCAGCTACAACTTTCCTCATTTTTAATCACACACTGTGGCTCCTCTTGGCAATTTATAGTCCAGTCACAGATAATTTCCAGTTCATCAGCAATCTATGCTCTTCCATAAAAAAGGAAGATAATGTTTTGATAGCAACAACAAAGACAAGGTCTGTATATAAAGACAGGAATCCCTCAATTAGTGCAGCTAATGTGTATATCGGTAACTATAGAAAAAATCAATTTTCAATTACTATGGCTAAACTGAAGAATGTTTTATTGCACTGAGTATTATGTAGGCACTAATCGAATTTTGGTATATAAAAAATTTGCATTTGCATGTGCACTAATCAAAAACATTAATTGAGGGATGCCTGTAGTGTAAATAAAATTATGTTTCAACAAACTTACTGCTTTTTTAAGTTTATAATAAATCACAGGCATGATTTTATTATATATTGTTTCTGAGTTAAAGCACTTTGGGATACTTGATAAGCTGAGCATAAATTCTTTTTGTAGTCGCCAACTAAAAGATGAAAAAATCACAGATACTGCTGCCATGAGGGCTGGAATGATTCCTGTAACCTGCAAAATATGGAATAAAAAAAAATTTAATTTCTCTATTACACAGACAAAGAACTGAAAATAGTATCCATTAAGAAATTGCAATTAAATCTGCCAAAAATAAAAAATATTTTAATTACTTAAAGAATACATGTAATAAAGAGTCTGAAGTTGATATCCTGCAAAAAAGTTGAATGATATTGACTACATAAATGATATAGTTATCACTACAGACATAATTAGTAATGTCACAGTTCTCCTACATCATCTAGAAAATGCTGCCAAAACATTTATTTTATTATATTCTCACTGTACCACTCCAGTAAGTACCCGACTCCTCCTACGATCCTCTACCTTTACAAGAGCCAGATCAGGCCCAAAATGGAGTACTGCAGTCATATACAAGCAGGAGCTGCCCAGTCTTCAATTTCCAGTTTAGACAGAGTTCAAAAGACCCTTCATGTCCTTGTGGATGACAAATTATTTTCCACTCTACAACCTCTTTGCACAGATGAAACATTGCAAGCCTCTGTCTGCTCTATTGCTATTTCTATGGAAAGTGTTCAGATGAACTACACTCCTTAGTTCCACCAGCACTAACCCTCATGTCTATGACTACACACATTGTAATGAACCATCCTTGTTCCCTTCATGACCCATTGGTGAGGTGTAAGTTCCACTCAAGCAGCTTCTTCCCCATGAACTGCTACCTTGTGGAACTGACTCCCAAGAGGCTGCTTCCCTGATCACTACAATCTTAACCTGTTCAAGCCTAGGCTTAGTCATTATCTTCCCTGCATATCAGTACAAGCTGTGCTTCTGTAATCCTTTACCTTGATTACCCACTGAGCCTTGTACAGTGTGAACACCACTGTAGTAAGAATAAGAAGAACAAGAATGGTAATAAGAAGAACAAGAATGGTAATAAGAAGAACAAGAATGGTAATAAGAAGAACAAGAATGGTAATAAGAAGAACAAGAATGGTAATAAGAAGAACAAGAATGGTAATAAGAAGAACAAAGAATGGTAATAAGAAGAACAAGAATGGTAATAAGAAGAACAAGAATGGTAATAAGAAGAACAAGAATGGTAATAAGAAGAACAAGAATGGTAATAAGAAGAACAAGAATGGTAATAAGAAGAACAAGAATGGTAATAAGAAGAACAAGAATGGTAATAAGAAGAACAAGAATGGTAATAAGAAGAACAAGAATGGTAATAAGAAGAACAAGAATGGTAATAAGAAGAACAAGAATGGTAATAAGAAGAACAAGAATGGTAATAAGAACAAGAATGGTAATAAGAAGAACAAGAATGGTAATAAGAAGAACAAGAATGGTAATAAGAAGAACAAGAATGGTAATAAGAAGAACAAGAATGGTAATAAGAAGAACAAGAATGGTAATAAGAAGAACAAGAATGGTAATAAGAAGAACAAGAATGGTAATAAGAAGAATTTGATGGACTTGAATATAACAGGAAAATTACTCACTTGTGTTTCCGAAACTTTATGTTTGCCAAGTACTTCAAATATCTCAGGTAGATGGGGTGAAATTCCTTTTAGTACCTAAAACAGATATCATGATAAAATATTAAATGAATTCAAAATTTTAATGAGAGAAGGCAAGAAAGAGAGAGAATTAAAACTATATATGAAGAAATATACATACCTCTATATTATTATCTCTCAAAAGATTTGCCAAGTTTCTCAATAGTATTACTGATAGAGGGCCTAATAATTTAATGACCTGAAGTATAGAAAAATATATCTATAGCATAAAATGTTATTTTAATGTAAGTTTCATATACGAATATTTCATATAAGTTTCATATACTAAATAAAATGCAACTATCAAATTACATGCAAATTCAACTAATCAGCAGGGCTGGTGCACACAACCTCTGAACCCCCCAACTGAACGGGAGCCTAATCGGGGCCCAATCCAGCGCTTTGTGACCCTCATTTGCTTTTTTTTTTTTTTTTTTTTACCATCATTTATATATGCTATAAATTAAGCTAAGCATAATTTATTATCAAAGGATGAAAAAAATTTCACAGATTTTGATGCTATTCTGAGCCCCACCCTTAATCCAAATACGTGAATTTGTTTTGTGCATGCTAAGTCTTGAAATAACACTATATAAAATTCACTTTTTTCCATCCATAATGTTGAATGCGTAAAAATTCTTTAACTTTTTAACAAGAAAAACTCAAGTTGATGTTAAAAATTGCTGCAAAACATTGTTAATTTATTTAAGATGGAATGATCTATTATGACATGTCTCAGATTTGTATCTAGATAATTTATTTAAGATGGAATGATCTATTTTGACATATCTTCCTCTAGTATTTATTTTCAATTTTTCTAGTTGAATTATTCACCTACATTGCATATGAACCATTATTGTACATAATTAGATAACAATAAAATTTGTATATTATATGAATACTACCTTATGAAAATTTAGATGTAGTAAAGTGGGGAGGCACCATATCATAGATTCGGGAGTGGGGGTGGGGAGACAAGACCCTTGCATCAGCCCTGCTAATTAGAACAGGTAAATTTCAATTAAATGTCTGATGAAGAAATAGATTTTTATTTTTTAGAATATGAATACAGTCTTGGCTTAATTTTAAGTTTATTTTTAATGACTTGATTTCAATCCACAGTGAATGAAACTCAGAAGATTCAAATTAAGCAGACAGATATCTTAGTTTAAATAATTTGGCAAGAATAGTATACTGTTAGACTTAATTATAACTACATAACTGTAGGTAAGCCAATGATAAAATAGGAAAAAACTCCTTAGTGATGCATTTAATTCTGAGAAGGAACTTTTTCAGGTTATATATTTCCTCACTGGAAGCACAACTCTGAGTTTCATGCACAATGCAATTTTCAATCAGCACCTGAAGATTGCGTTGTGCATGAAAGTCAGAGTTGTGCTACCTGAGAGGAAAAAAAATGCATATTTATTATTAATATATAATTTATAGTTGTGTTATCTAAATCGAGCACTAAAACCAGTATTCAATGGACTCTCCTGTTGAGTTTGATATACGAGGTTCCAATGACCACCTACTAATTATCTGCATACCTATGTGGCTATGACTTTTGAGGTTAGTTCGAGAATTGCACAAAAGACCACAAATAATAAAGTATTGCAGGTTGATATCTGGAACAGGCTAGCTACTTTTGATGAGGGTGAAAGGAGTCTCTCTGAGCTTGGGTTTATATATATATATATATATATATATATAAAACAAACACATTTAAAAGCTGAATCATTCAGGAGTTTATCATATTGGAATTTAGATATTAAGGTTTTCTTTAATTTCTGTAATTTTATTCTGAGTTTGCATATAACTGAATAGTGGCTAATCCAAAGGCAGCTGTCATTTCAGTAAAATATTTTGATGATAGTAAGGATTGAGAATTATTAACAATTTTATTGTGAAAGTGGTCTCAAAACTTCATAGGTTGACTATGAAAGAGTGATGCTAGAACTGTGAAATCTTGCACGCATTCATTTCAACTCTTCTTATTAATAACTGCATTGTTTCTTTTCAGGTAAACTGACATTTGACTATTCAAAGAAGATTCAAAAGTAACTAATAGTGACTTCTCTTGAAAATGGACAAAATTTGGCATCAGTACCTGCAGAAAAAGGGTCTATCCCCCAAGAACATTCATGCTGACATGGTTGCCACATTAGGGGGTGATGCCCCAAGTTTATCAACAGTGCAAAAGTGGGCAGCTGAATTTAGGATGTTTAGGGAGAGTCTTGAAGATGACCCAAGGTCTGGAAGCCCTGCAACTGCCACCACTGAGTAAACATTGATCATATTCACCAAATGCTGATGGATGACAGGTGATTGACTATAAATCGAATAGCCAATCTTAGTACTTCCTGTGAGAAAGTTGAGCATATTTTGCACAATAAACTTGGTATGATGAAGGTTTCTGCTCAGTCGGTACCATATCTTGACACCTGATCAAAAGTGCACCAGGCTGATCAGATCATGGGACAATCTGACATTGTTTGAGACATATTTAGATGTTTTCCTTGAATGTTTCTTAACCCAGGATGAGTTTTGGGTTCACCATTTTGGCTACATCCCAGAAAAAGATACAATACATGCAGTAGAAACACCCCTGCTCACCTGCTCCAAAGGCCAAGGTTGTTTTCATCTGCCTCAGTTTTTTTAACATGCAAAAGCATCGTGTTTATTGACTATCTTCAAAAGGGCCACACCATTAACGGAGAGTACTATGCCAACTTGCTGAGGCAGTTATGAAAGGCTATCAAGAGTAATCACCCACTAATCACTGATGAAAGGGATTTTGTTTAATCAGAGTGATGTGGTAGCACACTTGGTTTCAATGACAGCTGGTTGATCACCCTCCCCCATTCCCCTGATCTGGCTCCACCTGACTATCATCAGGGAATAATTTTTTTGTTTTGCAGTCTTGAAAAATATGCTGGTAAATTCATAGCTAAAAAAAATAAATCATTACCTACAAAGTTTAGTGGTGGCTTAAAACAATTTTGAAGGTGGCAGAAAATGTAGAAAGAATGAAATAAATTTTAACACTTGAAAGGCAAAATGAGTTACAAGTAAACATTAAATAGAAAAAACAGAAAGACAAAAAAAAAAAACAATTTCTCATCTTAATAAACAAAAGTAAGTAATTCATGAATATCCATAATTCTTGAAAAATCTTAAAGTAAATGCATCTGTATAACTGTTAGCTAAATTTTCTGTTATACTAAAGTTAAAAAAAAGCTCAAGAGTCTCTCAAGATAGAGTGTTACTGTTAAAAAAGTTATGATGTATGTGATATGAATGAAAGAGGTGATAGTGCAATATAGACAACTTAATTATTAATTAGTTTAGTGTATATATACATATATTAAAATAATAAGAACAGTAAGATTCATAATCTGGTGTTCTTAGAAATTATTCTTATTGTTACAAACAGTAAGGCATAATATTATAATTATTTTCTTTTTTAAAAAGATGTTTCCATTGCAACACAGAAATTTCTATGTTTCAAAACTGAAGCTAAAATTGTAAATTTAATTATAAAAATGAAACATAAAATTCAGAGTTTTGTTCCATTGTCAAGTGGTGCTAGGAATAACTTCCTAAGAAATTTACTTAATTTATAAGCACAATATTTTGAGTTGTTAAGGTTAAGGAAAATTCAATCTATTTTGATTAGGGGTGGGTGGGTTTTAATTTCCCTAGACAACTTATGTACCAAATATAATTAATTTTGGAAAAAAAAAAAAAAAAAAAAAAAAAATATAAATATATATATATATATATATATATATATATATATATATATATATATATATATATATATATATTGATCATTAATAAATTTTTTTAAAATACAAAATTAGATTCTAATATATTTATTTGTAAAAAATACCATATAGTCTATTAGTTATTAGAAGGTGGAATGGTACTTTAAATTGCTAGGAATAAAATTTAAATATTAAAAATATGACTTGCTCATATTTAAATGAACCTTTTAGAAAATCTTTGTGTATGAAAATATGAATTAAGTGGATAAATAAAAATGCCAATTTTTTTTGTCATTGAAAACCCAGACAACACACTGAAAATGGATGTTTGTTAGCAGGCACCCCAACTGTACCTAAACTTAATCCGACTTTGTAAGTAACATACATTTGATAAATAAGTTGTCTAGGGAAATTAAAGCCCAACCAACCCTAATTAAAATAGATTAAATTTTCCTTAACCATAATTCAAAATATAAAGATTGTGCTTATAAAGTAAGTAAATTTCTGAGAAGGTTATTCCTAGCATCGCTTGACAATGGAATGAAACTTTAATTTTTATAATTAAATTTACAATTTTAGCTTCATTTATGAAACAGAAATTTTTGTGTTGCAATGGAAACATATTTTTAAAAGAGAAAATAATTATACATTAGTGTGTGTGTATATATATATATATATATATATATATATATTTTCAAGCATGTTTGGTTGATTAATCTGGGCATATGTCTGTTTTTATTTTAATCCTCTTGAATTCTCAGATCAACGTCTTAATGTTGATTTTGAATTAAGTAAGGCACTTTGGTTTTTTTCATTGCTTTTATTTTCTGAAGTAGTTTCAATCTTATCCAAGATTATCTTCAGGGATGAATTGCTAAGACAAAAATTTAATGTAATTGATTGGCATGAATTTGTTTGAAAACATGCATGAAATGTACTTTGTTATAATAAACACACATGAATGTGCTCCATTAGATAAGATTGAAAGTACTTTGGAAAATAAAAGAAATAAAAAAAAAACAAATTATGCCACCTTCCTTAATGAATTTAATATCAACATTAAGTTGATCAGAGAATTTGAGAGGATCAAAAAAAAAAAATTAAATAGACATATGTCCAGATTATTCAACCAAACATGCTTGAATGAAGATATATTATATATATATATATATATATATATATATATATATATAAGGGTTATGACTTTTTGTAAAATAATTTATTTCCTGTATCATAATTCCATGAAATTTTGTTAAAAAATAATGAAGAAGGGCTTAATTCAGTTCTTTAAAAAAAAAAAAAAAAATGTTACCTCCAATATGAAATTTCTAAAATCGTATATAAGTATAGTTGTACTATGACTTTCTAGAGCCTTTCTAGAACTTGTCTTTATTTATTTGTAAATTTATGTTATAGCTATAAACTGTTAAATGTGTTACAAAATGCTTAAGTACTATCCAATTACATCATTTGCAAATTGAAAAATAAAGTTTCTGCAAGTTTGCAATTTTTGTTTATTCGCTATAAATTTTAAATGAATTAAAAAAATACTTAGATTAGCAAATTGAAAAATAAAGCTTCTGAAATATTTTGATTTCTTACCCTTGATGCGTATATGGTAAAAAAATTTTCAGTTTGGGGGTTACCCTTTTCAGGGGCTAAAACAAATTAATGGCTTTTTCATTACTTTTGAACAAAAGTTCATTAAAAAAGTCATAATCCTATATATATATATATATATATATATATATATATATATTTCTAATCACATTTTTCCTCTCATTTCATTGTTGGAAGTGTTACCTGATGATCAGAAATCCTTTAAAAGGGATTTTGGTGAAATAAATTATTGTAATGGTACCTTAAAGTGGTCTGTTTTTCATTATATATATATCTCGACACACACAGACTTATCAAAAATATTTTTACAAACTTTGGGGGTGGATTTCTGATGCCAAAACAAGGTAAAAATGTCCATATAAATTTATGTACAAAAGGCCATCATTGCACACAGCAACTCATAACAAATGTTCAAAAATGTCCTCCACTTGCTTCTACACATGCATGCACCTGTCAAGTCATTGATGGGTGGACCCTTTTAAATACTCTTACATGGTGTTGAATGGTTTCACAGGCCCCCATGATACATTGATGAAGCATCTCTGCATTATTAATATCTACTGCATAAAACAATTGCTTTAGGTGGTGCCACAGATAAAAGTTGAAAGGATTGAGATCAGGGAACATGCAAGCCATGGAACAGGTCTACCCCTACCTATCCATCTTTCAAGGTAGATGCCAACCAATGCATCACAATGTGACTAAAACGTGCTAGAGCTCTATCATGCATGAACAACATGTGTCTTCGTATTAGCAGAGATGCACCCTCTAGCAGGTCTGGAAGTGTGTTTGAATTAACATCCCTGTAGACAGCTTCTGTAAGATGTGCTGGGAGAACATATGAACCTACAATTCCAGCCTGCACATTAATTGGTGTTTAGCTTGTATTATACCATGAGGATTCTGATCCGCCCACAAATGTTGTTTGCATAAATTTGTTATTTCATCTCTTCCAAATATTGCCACATCAAGAACAAAGAGACAAACAATGGATCAGCAGTTTGTGCAATAAATCATTGGCAAAAGTTCTCCCGTGGTGAGTGATCAGAGGGCAAAAGACCTTGCACACGATGAAAAATGATACAAATACAGGAGTTGCTCTGGAAAAACCCTCAATTTGGTACTGTGAGATGTACGACATGCTAGGACCACTTGATGTATGCTGATACCTGGATTATCTCAGCTAGTAGAATGTGTTTTTTGTTGTTAGGTATATGGGTGGATCTCAGTCTAAGCCATGGATCCTGTCTAAGCAACACTACGTTAAACAGAAGCAATGGTTGGATGACTTGGTTGGCTTTGGTCTGGAAATGTAATCTAATGCAGCTGTGCAGCCTTATGTCCATTACCATTTGTGCAGCCCTATGTCCATTACCATTTGTGCAGCCCTATGTCCATTACCATTTGTGCAGCCCTATGTCCATTACCATTTGTGCAGCCCTATGTCCATTACCATTTGTGCAGCCCTATGTCCATTACCATTTGTGCAGCCCTATGTCCATTACCATTTGTGCAGCCCGATGTCCATTACCATTTGTGCAGCCCCATGTCCATTACCATTTGTATGTCCATTACCATTTGTGCAGCCCTATGTCCATTACCATTTGTGCAGCCCTATGTAAACATCATATCTGCCTGCTCATGTTATGAATATCCTGTCACTGTTAAACATAACACTTCTCAGTTAACTCACTATTACACACGTTAAACGTTGAAGACAGACTAGCCACGAATGTACTGTGCTGGAATGTGTCAAGAAAAAATAAATGATTTCGTCTCTTTCTCTCCTGCTGTTGTAGCGATGGACACAGTCTCCACTTCTGAGACTGAAAAAAAAACTGCCCTCCTCATTCCAGTCCTTTACATAGAGCTTGATAACTCACCTATGCAATACACCAACAAGCCAGCTACTAATCACAGTTCCTGTGCATACTGCCTCCACTGGTTCATTAGGGTTTTAAGTTGACCGACCAACTCATTACACGCCCCCTCTGATCAATTGATCGTGTAATGAGTTGGTCTTCCAACTTGACACCCCAAATCATTACACGCACCCAATCCAGATCTTAAGATCACAAAGCATCCAGTTCAAATATTGCTCACTACCAATCGATTCTGCACCCTTTGTCCAATCCACCCGGCTCGTGCCCTAGGCTTAAATAAGCACCGCGCCCCTCCTACTCGGCCACGCATCGCTCAGTTCCAAACGTGGTTGGTAGAGTGTGCTATTTGCTCAATGTCACTTTTCTGTTCTTTGCTCAGCTGCTATACACAGCAAAGGCAATCGCCCGTTCAATCACAGGGAAGAATCCGCTCAATCTTCATGATCTCAGAGCATTAGCAGACCAGTTCCACCTTTTGATCCATTCAACCACAGACTGTCCACTCATATCACCACTGAATTCGGAGATAAGTTTTATGTCGAACGGTCTTTCCGCCATCTTGCTAGAGACAAAGTAAATGCCGAAATAGCTTGTGTTGGAATGTGTTCTGTCAAATGATTTTGTCTCTTTCTCCTGCTGTTATAGCGGGGTCAGTCTCCACCTCTGAGACTGAAAAAACTGCCCTCCTTCTCATTCCAGCCCTTTACATAGAGCTGGTAACTCACCTATGCAATACACCAACAAGCCAGCTACCAATCACAGTTCCGTGCCTGCCCACCTCCACTCACTTTAAAGTGTCAAGTTGACAACCAACTCATTACATGTACAAAATAACAAATGTAACCTAGTCTATATGGCAACACAGCACCATCTGCTGTAAACTTTCTTTAAATTTAATAACTCAAAAATGAAAGATTTGCAAATCTGTTTTTATGGACATTTGTCCTTGTTTTTTGGTATCAAGAACCCACCCCAATGTTTGTTAACACACACTATATATATATATATATATATATATATATATATATATATATATTACACACACACACACACATTGAGCCAGACAAACCTACCTAGGTTTGTCTGGCTCACTAAATGTATCTAGGTCTGCTTTTACGGTTGTATTGAGCTTTTTTGTTAGTTAGTTGTTACTCGTATCGGGGTTTTTCTTTGGGCTTCAGACCTGCATCTGTCTGATTTTTTTGTCGGCAGAAGTTCATGTTTGTAGCTCTTTTTTTTTAAAACCTTTTTTCCCCTCAAGATTGATTTGATTAGCAAATCAAAAATTGAGGTTTTTTTTTAAACGAGTCTAGTTATCAATATATATATATATATATATATATATATATATATATATATATATATATATATATATATATATATATATATAAAATTAGTATATCTTATATATTTGTATAAGTAATAGTTTAATATAGAGAATTTTATTTTTATATCCCAACACCCAAAATATTTGTAGCAGGTAAAGAACATATTTAAAACTTCTTAGGAAAATGTCTCCAATAATGAAATATATTTAAAATTCATCTAAAATTATAAAAGCTGAAATAATGACATTATTATTTATTATCAATAAAATTCAAATATACATATATTTTTTTTTTTACTTCTGAAAATGTTTAGAATTTTCTAGAATTTCTTTAAAATAATGGCTCCAATCCTAAGCTTCCAGAATTTATGCATTTGTGTTTTGAATTTAACTTTCAAACAAAATATAATAAAATTCTTAAAAACAACGAGTTGCTTAAAATTTTAATTCCCCCCCCCTTCTTTCTCACTCCTGAAGATGACTCATGCGAGTTAAAAGGTTGGACAGAAAACAAATTTTACCTTTTTTTCTTTTTTCTTTTTTTAACACATCTACAACAGCTACATTAGTTATTTGGATATTAGAAAAAAAATATCAATAAATTTAATAAACAAAATGTCTATTGATTTTATATTTTGGGAAATTCCATTGATGCCAAAATATATGAAATTTAAATACATATATTTATTTTGTAATATACTTCTTGCATACTAAAAGACAAGTATATTTCATTTGAAATGAGTTTGTATTTTGAATTATATGAAAATAAATAACCCTGCTGTTCAGTTTCAATAATGCATAGTGCATTGCAAATTGTTTTAGGCAGTGCAGTTTAAGTGTAAGCATATTAGAGCATGTGGTACTAATTACTATTGCATATTTGCTGTGATGTGTTTTTTTTAAGATACCATTCAAATGTTTTGCCTTCCACAGTCCTGTTATGTTATCTCTTAGTCTTCTTTAAAGTTCTTTAGCTGAAATTGAAAATTTTACAAACATGGAAATTGAACACATTTTTTTAAAATTTTAATAAGTTTTTTTAATTAAATATAAATTCTTCGTCAATATGACATTAAGAGTTATATATACAAACTTGTAATCATAAAATACAAGGCTCAGAATTCATAAATCTATTTGATCAACATATATTTTAGTTTTAAATTTTTAGAAAAAGAAAAAACCATTTGGATGTTTGAATTTAAACACAATATATAAGAATCAAATAGATAAATATCAGGAAATTTAAGTATTAAGCAATATTTGTTTTATCTACAGGCATCCCAAGAAAAATATAAGAATATGAAAATGAAAAAAATAGAAGCCTAAATAGAAACCTTTTGTAGTAACTTAAAATTAAAAAAAAAAAAAAAAAAAAAAAAAAATGTATGAATTTTGTGAAACAAGGCTTGCTTACAAAGAAAAAACAAAAAAAACTCTACAAAAAACAGCAAGTTTATATATATATATATATATATATATATATATATATATATATATATATATATATATATATATAAATACTGAAATTGAAATTGTAAGATAAAAGACAAAATAAGATAAAAACCTCATGAAATCCATATGCTATGTTTCTCCGAACAGCAGGGAGAGGATCGACACATAATAGGGAAAATGTTTCTTGTAGTTTTAATTCAAAATCTTTGTAACCAATAAACAAACAAATTGCCTAAAAAGAGAAAGAGGATTAAAAATATTTGTAAGTGTTACATTCTTAAATAAATAACAAATAAGTTGAAGATTAAAATTTTAAAATTCTTTCTCCTATATTGGTCAAATATTTTTTTAAAAACAAAAAAAATCTTAAAAAATAATATTAATGTGTGTCAAGGTAGACAGCTGCAAGTATTAACAGATAGCGACAGCTATTAGGGAGAAATGATTAAATATACTTTAATGTTTAAAAAAATTTATTCCGTATTATTATTTAGGTAATAAGCATTATAACATAGCACAAATAGCTATATTGTGGAAAAAGGAATTTTCAACAATTTGGGCATTTATTTATGTATCTATGGTTTTTTTTTTAAAATTAATAAAAATGACATTCTTGTTCATGTAATTATGAATAATATCACACTTTTACCAATTTTTTTTTAATTAATAACTATTTGTGCTCAGTTATTGACATTAATAGCTATCTGCTGATGTGTTAAAATTTTGGAATAATGCAAAAATAAAAATTTAAATTTCATCTCTGATAGATGTAATCTGTAAACAGTTTCAGAAGAGACAAAAATAATTGAATTATTTATAATAGCATTGAAGTAGGAAAGAAATTTGTATTAAGAGAGAAAAAAAAAAAGAATGAATTTTGTTATTTAATTGTAATGTCAACTATTCACAATAACATCAGACATTTAGAATTCATTGTCACTTCATATTAATAAAACAAAAAAATACTGATAACTATATATTACTATTTCCTTTTAATGATTCAAAAACTAGAATTCATAGTCACTTTACTTCATATTAAATCATTAATTTAGTATATTAATACATTTGATCGAGTAGTAGGATTTAAGTAATTATTTAGTATTATCTTACTTATTATAAAATGCAGATTGTGTGTGTCTGTACGTTTATATATTGGATCGGATTTCCTACATTTTTCAACTTATTTCAACAAAACCTCACAGGACTGCGTAAAATTACCTTGCGGTTGTTCTGACAGCACTAAAAATTGGAAAAACAATTGTTTTTGCATGAAATCAATTTGAAAACACGATTAAGTCGCCAGAATGAAAGGGGGACAACTCATATCGAGTTATACCCAGGTTGTTTGTGTGTGTGTGTTCGTTTATATATGTGATCGGATTTCCTACATTTTTCAACCGATTTCAACAAAACTTCACTTTTTTTTTGGCAGGTAGTGTTTCTTATTGTCATGCACTTTTTTCTTTATTTTTACATTCAGAATGCTTTAAAAATTCCATTTACAAGACAATTGTTTATAATAAAATTCTATTCAATCGATAGACACATAACGATTGAAAACAATGTTTTTGTTTGAGTTTGACCAATTCGTTAACAAAAAAAAACTAATTAAGACATGCGTGTCCGCCAACCTTAAACAATAATCTTTGTCAATTTTATTTTTCAGTCTTTATGATGGTCGATATTAGATCTATCTCTTACTGTTACATCCCCGGGCAATGCCGGGTTCTACTGCTAGTATATGATAAAATATTCTTACAAAAATGTTTTAAAACATTCTGTATTTATGGCAAAAAATGAGCTTAAATACGTTAAAGAAATAAAAATCTATGGAAAGATTCTAATGTTGAATTTATTTGTGAGGAGTTTGATAAAACTAATTGTATACAATTTACTTTGAGGATTGAGTTTATTATTAATGGCTGAAAAAACAAAATTAAACTTTAATTAACACTATTCACTTTAACCTCCAGAAAACAAGTGGAAATTTTTACTTATAAATATTTTAAATAATCTTTTTTCATAAAAATTGAAATAACTGCAGGAAACTAATGACCCAATTTGATATGCATAATCATCTTAAAGCTGTATTTTAAGAGCATTTGTTGAATTTAATGTGCATGTCATTAATATTTTAGAAAAAAAATTCATGTAAATATTTACAGTCATTGAATTTTTATAACTTATTCATGATAAGCATAAAATAAAATTAATTCAAATCCACATGAAAAGCATTGATATTTATACTTGAAGGCAAATGTATTTTTTTAAAGGGATTTAGAATCTGAAGATACTAATTTAAGTATTTACCAAAATATATTTGCTTTCAGATATTAAAAATGGAATCTTTTTTTTTTTTATTGACCTGAATTAAGTTTTTCTTATTGATTATGATTTATAAATTGATTTTTTTGTCTTTGTATTTCATTATTAAACTTTAAACTTCTATTACAAAATAAACTTTCCATACAAGGAAAATAGTAATATTGAGGTTTTATTAATATGAAGTAAAGTGACAATGAATTATGTTTTTGAATAATTAACATTTGACAGGGAAATAGTAATATTCAGTTGCCAGTATTTTATTAAATAAAACTGGAATAAAATGGCTATATTTTATAAATACTTACAGGGAAGTTATATGCAGCATTTATTCTACAATCCAGAATTGGATGTTTGTTGGGCGTTAGATTGCCATACTGTAAAGTTAAAGAAAAATACAAGTGAAATAATTAATCATAAAAGTTTTACATAATAGACTTACCACTTTTATAAACTATTTAATAAAAATATAGTATTATTTTGAAAAACTAATATGTATTCAGGGCTTACAGCCGCATCATGTTGAAATATTTGTTCACATACAATCACCAAAGTTAAGCATCGTTGAACCTAGTCAGTACCTAGATGGGTGACTGCGTGGTATAATGTATAATTGCTCAGAATTGTTAATTGGACAGCTGAGAGCAGGCAAAGAGAAAGATAAACCATATATGGTGCAATGCAGTACAACTAAAATATAATAAAAAGCACAATCAAATTCCAAAGTTTAAGATAGAAAATGATGTATTAACTCTAAATATTTTTGGAGTTTAAAAGATGATAATAAAACTCCTAAAATGAAATGGAAAATTTTAAAAATGGCAAGGGCTTTGTCTTTATATGAACCCTGTTTTCTGAGCTTACATGAAAAACTGCAAATTATCAGATTCAATAAAACTTCCTTATTAAACCAAAGAAATGAATTAACAGTAAATTGTAAACATAGTTTACCCATTGCCTTACAATTTAGTTAAAACTTTGGAATTTGATTATACTTTTCTTATATTTAGTTGTACTGCATTGCACCATATATGACTTATCTTTCTATTTGTAAGATTTAGTTGGATTTTATGATTTTCTATTAATTTCCTGGTAGTATTAGTAACATCTTGTATGAATGTATTGTTATCAGGTTTGACATTTTAGTGTTATTAACATCTTATATGAAGAATCTTTATTCAACAGTTGCATATTAATTTACCAAATATAAAAATAATGTATAAACAAAAAAATATTAAAATACCTTTATATTATAATGTTACCATACTACCAAGAGATATGTGTCATCTAACAGGAATCCTACATAGAACTGTCATATTTACCATTTAGCTACAGTGGAAGCATCAGGTTAGCAAAATCAAATTACTGTTTTTAAACAACAAATTTCTCATGATTTTTCTTAAATGATCATATCTGAAGTGTATCTTAACTAAACAAATGACATCATATATTATGAAATGGACTAAGTCTGACAATTATTTTAATATATTTTCTGTTTTCGGAGGACACATTTTTTTTTTAATGAAATTTCTCGGATATTCAGGCCAATAAATGTTGTTAATACAGTTTATTATAAACAGAGCAGTTACTTAAATATATGTATCTATAAAAATAACATATAAACAAGAAATATATAAAAATAATTGTCGAACTTAGTCCATTTCATAATATATGACATCATTTTATATTTTTATAGATACAAATATTTAAGTAAAGGCACTGTTTATAATAAACAGTATTAACAACATTTATCGGTCTGAATGTCCGAGAAATTTTATAGAAAATATGTGTCCTCCAACTGGAATTGAACCTGTATCCTACACAGAATTGTCAAATAGCCTGATGTGCTATACCATTTAGCCAGAGAAGATTTATTTAAATATTTGTATCTATAAAAATAATGTATAAACAAAAAATATATATAAAAATAATTGTTGGTCTTTCATAATATAAGGGTATAGAATAATCATTTTACTTTATAAATTCAATAGACTTATTCATTTTAATATTCTGTACAAAGTAATAATGGTTAAATAGAAAGAAAACAATAAAAACTTTAATTAAATTCTCACCATATATTCAGAAGCAATTGACTCATCTATATTTACATCTGTCAAACCAATTAGACATAATTTCTTATAGCAATCCAAAAACCATTCCTTTTGGCTTTCATCTAAATTAACTGAAAAGAGAGAAAAATGAATATAAGCTCTATTGAAATATTATGAATGGAATAAAACATTGTCTTAGGTAATAAACAAATAGTTACATTGTAACAAGAAATAAATGATAAACTGATGGAATAAAACCTAAAGGTATCCAATTTGAAATTAGAAAAAAATTTTTATATCATCATAATCAAATAGTGCTTACTGAAGAATATAATATATATATATATATATATATATATATATATATATATATATATATATATAAAAAACCACTATTTGTTTTTAATGTTGCAACATGTATCACAGCAAACAAAAGAACTTTGTGAAGTTTTCATTTGTCTGAGCAAGGACAACATTTCAGAAGTGTCAGACCAACCTAACATTGATTATATGTTTAATCTGAGTCCTTATGTGTAAAATTTTATGATAGAGTATATACAAAAAAACAATAAGAAAACTTATTTTAACTTATATATTTTGTCCTCTTATGGACTTTATCAAGACAAATGTAAGAATTTTATTTTGTGACAAGTATTTATATACAAAAGCAAAAATGTTATTGGTTATTGTACAACACTTAAAGGAAATATCACCTTAAAATTAGCATGGAGTTGTTTTATTGTCTGATCATGAAGAAAAAGAAGAGAGATTTTCTTAAAAACAAACAAAAAACATTGATTTCTAAGATGGTAATTGGCTTCTGCTGCAGCATATATCCTCTACAGTCAATCGTCTGTGTGCTGCTGATACTGCACTATAAAGTAACTGTATCCCATTTTAATATATCTGAGAAAATCCTAAAAGTTATCACCTTTACTTTATAAGGGAACAATTACTGTTGAGTTTTTTTTTGTTTTTTAATACCAACAAGAAAATATGACGAACGATTTTTTCAAAGTAAAGTATCTACTTAAATATAGTGACATTTTCTTTCTTCCTCGCCAGCTAGTCAGATGTAATTGGTACATGAAAAATTTAGATCAATGCCTATGTTTACCAAAATTACCTTCTTTACTATTCTTGATTTATGTTATAGCTAGAGCCAAATAAAATTATATAGTTTGTTAACTTTATACTGGTTATTTTAAAATATATATATATATGAAAAGTATCATTTTATATATTATAGTTGCACAAGAAACAAAATCAAAATTTCACGAGCAATCAAACATTCATTGGCTAATGTACCTAAATCTATAGTCAATTCTTCATTTGGTTTACTATTTTGGATGATATATGATTTAGACATATTTACTATATATATATGTGTATCATGTAACTTTTGAAGATCTAAATTTGAAGCTAATTTTAAGAGGGTTGCATTATACACGAGATATAAAATTAGTGTATGTACTGTTGGCCCTGTCCATGCTGTTGACCAAATTATATATCCATTTACTATAATCAAAAAGTACAGCTGTATTTAAAATAAACACAATTTTGATAAAACTGATGTTTTTCTTTAACTGTATCCAATAATAATACATATAATATTCAAAATATTAGTATGTATTATAAAATACAAACATAGCGAATATGCATCTTTTCTATTGTTTATAGGATATTTAACTTTCTTGTTCAGTTGCTTATTCATTCTCTTACTTTTTAAACTTAGTTAACTAGAAGATTGGATAAAGAGATAGAGGAAAAGAGGTTAGTCTATTGTAATTTGGTCTCTCAAAAAAGGAACTCGCATGATACACGATATACATGATAAAATCAATTATCTCGTGTACAAAGTGAAAAATTGGAGGTCGCACAAAACGCGAGATTGCAAATTATACTAGTATATACTGTAATTGGAAACTATTATAGATAGAAAAAAAGTATGTATAGTTACAGTTACTTCCCTTATATTTTACTATTAAAATATTAAACATTTTTCTTTTCAGTTGTTTTTAGCATTTTCTATTATTAGAGTTACCTCCCTTATATTTTTTATCATTAAAATATTAAACATTTTATTCTTCACTTCTGTTTAAAGCATTTTCTACTATTAGAGTTATCACCCTTTTATTTCTACCCTTAAAATAGTCTGCTAAGATTTTACCAAGTACTACTACTCTGTATTTACTTAATGTAATAATAATTTTATATCTCCTGGTATGGAAATTTTTTCTCTTATGTGCTGTCTTTTCACAATATGGCCTATCATGGCTCTCCACAATTTCCTATCTTTTGGAGCTGTTAGTAATATCTCTTATTAATATCCCACCCACATGTTCTGCCATCCATTCATACACAAGCTAGGTAGCTTATTCAGTTTACTGATGCTTCCTTTATTTTTAATATGTTCTGTGAGTGTCAAATTCTCCCAGCTTTCTTTCCTCATTATGTGTCCCCAAAATTTCAACTCTTTCTGATTTTAAGTATCCTTTTTGTTAATATTCTTTTTAAAACTTCCGTGTTTTTCATATGTTCCATCAAAGATATTCTCAGCATTCTTCCATAAATCACATCTTTGCTGCCTCAAGTGTTCTCTTCATCTGTGAAGAAACTATCCAGTGTTCAATATTATCTAGGGTAACTGATATTACATAGTAGTTCAACACTCTTCTTTGTTTCTAAGGATATTTTTCTATTTCTTAATACTTTGCTTAGCTTTTGGAAGACATCTTTTGCTATTCCAATGCATCTTCAGATTTTAGTGTCATTTTTTTCTATCATTTATTAAAACACTTCTCAGCTATTATCTGTCTATATTTCTGAGATGAGGTAATGTTTGGACTGTTGTCCTCATCTTTATTGTCATGTTCACAACATTTTGGCAGTTGCACACTCCAACCTTCTTCAAGTGATTGGAATTTCAATGTGAACCCTTTATTTCATCTACAGTGGTAGGACACATGGCGCAGTGGATAAAAGTGTTGGTTGGATCCAGTAACTTGACTCAAAGAGTTGTGAGTTCAATACCTGGCTACTGCAGTGAACAAAAACTTGGAGAGTTGAGTTAAAGGGAGATAACTGATACAACCGGAAGAGGCATGACATATGGAACTAGAACAATCTTTCCCAGTGGACGAAATAAAGGGTTTATTTCAAAATTCCAATCACCTGAAGAAGGCTGGAGTGTTGTGAATATGACTATAAAGATGAAAAGTCCAAACAATGCAAATAATGTAAATACTTTTCAGCTAATTAAAATTCTATATTTGTTTGATTTTAACATCTCCAATTTGTATCTTAATTCTTGGGCTGTTCTGCTGACAATCATACATTCTGTCTTACAATTGATGATTATTCTTTTCTTCTTGCTTTTCTTGTTTAAGTTGTTGCAGTTTTCTTTTTGTGCCTGCCATCAATATGATGCTATATATGTAGGTTTTTATTATTGTTTCAGTAGCAATCTTATAAAAAAAATATTTTTTTTATTACTGTTGGTGTAATAAATGTTTAATTCTCTAGGTTGTTTTTCTTTGTACACAATCTTTTGAGAGAAGTGTATTTTAAGAAAGACAGTTTGTGTAAAAAATTGTTACATATGTATATCTTTTAAGAATTTATACATGTATATCTTTAGACTTTATGGCTACATCTAGCCAGCTCCTCTAAATTGATGAGATCTCAATGCCAGTCTACTTGGTCAGTTATGTGCCATGCCTAAATGCCTAGGTGATCATGTAACTTTTGATACATGATTGACGAGGTAGATTTTTTCGCCGCAGTAGGTTTCCATTTCTTTCTGCAGTAGACCACTTGCCATACAAGGCTATAGAACCCGGTCTGTCCAGCTAATTACCCATACCTGGAGGGAGAAGAATAGAATTCATACCTTTCCCAAGGGTATTAGTACATAAGTGAATGTAATGGATTTGACTGGAATTTGAACACGGCTCTCCGATACCTCAATTCAAGTCGCTATTTAGGAATATTATTTATAAATAAAAGATAACAGAAAATGGCAACATTGCTTACCTCCCTTGACTGATGTCAGTCAGTTATGTGGCATATGTGATACATGCTTAGGCGTGCATGTATCTTTTGATACATGACTGACAAAGTAGATTTTTTTTCTCGCATTTCTTTCTGCAGTAGACCAGTTGCTATCCAAGGCTATAGAACCCAGTCTGTCCTGCTATCTACTCATAGCTGGGGGGAGGGAGAAGAAGAGAGTTTATATCTTTCCCAAGGGCATTTGCATGTAAGTGAATGTAATGGATCCAACTGGAATTTGAATTGTTAGTCTAATACTGTGCTTAAATTCAAAAAGTCTAGTTACCATAGCAAAGAGCTCATCCAAACAATTACCATGAAAGTATTTATAGAAAAGACACAGAGAGGCAACATTATGGCGATAGGATTACTAAAAAAAAAAAAAAAAAAAAAACTTTACTTGTTCCATAAAATTAACAATAGTGAAGATAGTTCTAAGCCATTTGCTATAACCAGAAAATAAAAATAATGAAAGCAATTATTTACCTGAGAGTCCATGGCATAAACTGCCAATATGTTTAGCAATTATAGGCAAAGTATGATCCTTTGAAGAAAGACATTGTTCATAGAACCTAATTACAAGTGGAATGATTGTATTTGAACAAGTATCTGGAAAAATAAAAAAATTGGGTAACAATTACATTACAGTGTGATATTGGGTTACAAAATCAATGATTATGATACATATATAATCAGGTCTTATATATTCATATGCCTTATGATACATATATAATCAGGTCTTATATATTCATATGTCTTATGATACATATATAATCAGGCCCATCAATGAACTTTTTTCACCTTAATCCCAGCATTGTTCTGAAGAACTTCAATTGTCCCCCCCCCAAATTCCAAAACCAAAATGTTTTTTACCATTTATATTTGTTAGCACCATAGTAAAACAGATTTTTAAAAATAGATTTTATTTACAGATCATGACAGCTATTAGGGAGATTTGATTAAATATACTTTAATGTTTAAAAAATTTTTATTCAGTATTATTATTTAGATAATAAGCATTATAACAGTACAAACAGCTATATCGTGGAAAAAGGAATTTTCAACAATATAGGCATTTATTTATGTATTTATGGTTATTTTTTAACTTTTATCAAAAATGACATTCCTTTTACCTGTAGTCATGAATAATATACATTAATTACTAATTTTTTTAATTAATAACGATTTGTGCTCAGTTATTGACATTAATAGCTATCTGCTGATGCATTAAAATTTTGGAATAGTGCAATAATAAAAATTTAAATTTCATCTATCTGATAGATGTCGTTATCTGTTAATAAAAAATATTAGAATATTTAGGAAATAAATATTTATTTTTATCCATTCAATCTTTAAATTGTGGTCTCTATGCCCCACCACCTGGTCACTTTGCTTTTCCTGGCTCATATTGGGAAGTAGGATGATCAAGAATAGAGATTTGCAGGAGTAAATTGAGCCTTTCAATGTGGTTCATGATAAGCAGAAAATATATAAATCTTGTTTGTAAATGGTTCAAATCTTTTTTTAGTAAAAAAATTGACAGAAAAAACATTTTTCTCGCTTTGTTCATTAAAGCAAAATTAATTCTTACGAAAATAGAAATAAACAATACAAATATTTAAATTTAAGTCCTTCAACCTTCATTTTTAATTCGCCATTTTTAAAAAACATGCTTAAATTGTGTGTGTGTGTGTGTGCGTGCTTCATTTATTAAAAGCACACCCCTGTTGGTGAGTAGAATTTTATTTTATTTTAAAATATATCTTTTAGAATAAATAACTTTTTTTATTTTTTATTTATTTTAATTTAATCAATTCACCCAAGCAAGTTGATAATGTCACGAAGACACAAGGGTCTATTTATTGGTAGTGAAAAAGAAAAAACTTTAGAATGAACTGCAAACCCAATCTTAAACAGAAAACAAGAGATAAAATGCTATTCCTGTTCAAAAGACTTAGTAGGAATGTGAACCGGACAATAGGCAAACCTATCTACATCTATTGAGAAAAAATAAAATAAATTGACTTTAATGAGAAAAAGGACAAATGAAGGAACAGGATTTAAGAAGCCAAAAACATAGCAATTGACATTGCATTTAAATATTTGAAGATTGTAGTTGGCATGGAAGCAAGAAATTGGAATGGAGTTCCACAGGCAAGAAGTGTGAGAAAAGAAACTATTAAAATAGATCTGATGATTGCATCTAGCTAGCTATTTTTTTCTTTTTAAATCAATTCACCCCCAAGGAAGACGATAATGCCACTAAGACACAAGTGTCTACTGGCAGTAAAAGTGAATACTTTAGAAGAAACTGGAAACCCAATACAGAAAGAAAGGATAAAACTTTACTCCTGTTCAAAAGACCAGGGAGGAGTGTGAACTGGGCAATAAGCAATCCTATTTACTCCAATCAAATTTATCAGTTCAGAAGGGTGTTCAAGTTCACAACATTGAAACAATGTCAAACCAACCTCTAACTCCCACAAAGATATTACTTAGATTTTATTTATATTGAAAATATACACATATCATTTATATCTGTGTATGAAAACAGACTTTTCTTTTTATGCTACAAAAAGATTTTTTTAAATAAACAATGGATGCATAATTAAAAATATTGTTTTGTCACAAAACACTTAACCCATCATCCCAATCTAATTTTCTATCATTCCTGCGATGATAGAATGATATTAATCTTGAACTCTCACATAAAAATGATGAAATCATTGAATAACTGGCAAATATGAACCTTCATACTTGCAATAAGACCAAGTGTCAAAAGGGTTGTTTTTTCCTATGACATTCCTTCTTTAATTACCTTCACTCTTTGGCAATGTCTTGTTTTAAAAAGTGATGATTAGAATTTGAATAAAACAAACACATGAACGTGAATTTATACATTTTCATTGTTCTTGAAAATTGACAACAAAAATAATAAATACTATTTATTAGATTGTTTATTTACACTATTTATTATATTTATTGGAATGGTTGGCAAAACATCGGCTAATTACCAAATGATTCAAACTTTAAAAAATAATAAATAAGGATTTCTTTAAAGTTGGGTCACATATTTTAATAATTTAGTAAATGTTTATAAATAAATTTTTTTTTCATATTTATTTTTTTATAAGTTGGTAAATGATAAATATTTCATTGCATTCGTTTTAATTCTATTAGTTTTTAAAATTTTTTGTAAATAAACAATCTAATTGTGTTTAATATTTTTGTTGTAAATTTAAAAAAAAAAAAAAAAAAACTGCATAAACTCACATTCATCTTATGTTTAGATTTTATTACAATTTTAATAATTGTTCTTTAAAACAATAAACATTGCCAAGGTGAGGCAATAGTTAAAATAAAAATGGTGTTATTGGAAGAACCATCCTTTTGAATATTCTCTGTCTTATTCTTGGCATGAAGGTCCATGTTTGCTGAATAACTAAATATTTCTAGTATCTACTCACCATCATCTAAAAGGCTTAATATGTTTACTACTGTTTCCAAACCCATCATACGGACGTAAATTTCTTCATCATTTGTTAACTCAACCAGCTCTGGAAGGATAGCACTTTTTGTGGCCTCAAGCCTGCAAAATAAATCAAACAAATTAATATTCTACCATATTTATCAATGTCAAACAATTATAAATCTGATAAGTATATCTGTGAGTGTTTATATATATTCAAAAAGCAATTATAACTAGCCAAAATATAGTTAATTGCCAATTTTAGTGTTTTTCTTGTAAACATTAAACCCTAATATTCATTAGTGTTTAAGGCTGCAAATTCTACATTCAGGATTGTCCCGTAGGTCAATAATTTACTGGATTCTCAAAAGATTCTCAAAACAATTGTTTAAATTTGAGAATTTTTTGGCATGGTAAATCCTTAGTTTAATGTGAGTTTAATCCTTGGGTCAAGTAATACAGATTTAGATTAAGTGGACAGAGTGTGAGCAACTATTGATCAGTACTAAGTAAAAACACATGGACAGTGGAATGGTAACAAACTTTCTCTGTACAGAATGGCCCGAAAGTCTTGTCACTCCTACCTCTCTTTCAAACAGTAGAAGCTTGTGTCATCCATCTGAAATAGAAAATTATATTATGTAGGGGTGAAAAGACTTTCAGACCACCCTGTAGATTAAATAAAATTTCAATCTGAAATTCCCTGAAGAAGGCTGGGGGGCATAATAATCGAAACACTATGATAATAGCAAAAATTAGTTTGAATGTAAATGCAGAGATATTGCCAAGCTAATTTATTAAGTTTGAATAAGTGGTATTGATTTAATGCATTATGCAAACCTGTATCATGGAAAAATACATTTTTAATAAATAACGTTTCAAACTGATTAATAAATAATATTTGTAATAATATTGAACTTAGAAGATGCTTTTTTAATTTTTACTGTTTAAACAAGTGATTCTTAATTCCAAATATTTTTTATCACATTTACTCAGACCAACACTATGCGGTTCTTAATAAACAATTTTACTTGAAATTTGAAAAATTAAACTCTTCAGTGAGACTGGAATTTGCATCCCCTTTTATTTCATGATTTGGTACAACAGCTATTGTACTAGTTGATTTTCATAACTAAAGTACTATTTCATACTAAGGCTTGCTGAAGAAAAAAAAAATTATTTTGATAATTTTTATTATAATACAGTTATTATATTTTTAATTGTTTAATAAATAATAATAATTATAATAAATGTTTTGCAGATAAAGTGGTAATTTAACAATGTCTAGTAATTTAATGACAAAATTTAGTGCAAATGACTTTTAGTGAACTTGTGAAAAAACAGTCAGGAAACATTTACAACATCTCCACCAATGAGGTCCACGATTTACTGTTACGTGACAAATACTAGAGAATGCAATGCAAATTGCCCAGGTATTCACCAAAGCCCTCAGAAATCAAAAACACGGTGTTTTGTATGTATGTTTTGTTTTTCATTACTGTACACATACTTCTGCATGTATAGTATTTCGTTATTGCTTAGTAATACTTGTCTTCTTGGTTTGGCTTGTTTTATGGCATATCAACCACAATGAATTAATGCCGACAATTTTTATTACTGATAATATTTTCCTTCAAAAATGAATTTCTGATAATAATTTTTTGCAATGTATTTCTGGTATTAAAATCTATTTTTATATTTTCATAGTGTTTTGACCCCAGTTTGGGAGTCAACTATCTGCCCATAGCTGTGACCCTAACAGGTGCTACCACCCTGGGCCAAGGCGAACCTGGGAACACCAACAATTAAATGGTTCCATGCACCTCAAAGCCTCCTGATCAGAGGCCTTGCTGCTGGACATAGTTTATCGTCTTACCCAGGACAGACTTGTCTTCTGCAGATAGCAATCAACGTTACAAACAACAAAAAAAACTATGTGCACAAATATAAAAAAAAAAAAAGAAAAAAAAAAAAGATAATTATTGTCACAATCATACCCTAATCCTCTGGCTACAGGGTTTAACTGCTTGCACATGCACCCTCGAACCTCATAATCAACATCTTGACACAGTGATTGTACAACAGGTAAAATTTCTTTTTTGATTCTGAAATAATGAAAATAACAAAATATGAAATGGATTTGAAATTTTCAGTGAGTTATATTTCATGTAAAATTTGAAGAAAATCTTTGAAACAAGATATTAATGACTTGCATTGAAAGTTAAATATTTACCAATAATATTTTGAACAAATCTGTTTGTATAGATTTTGTTCAGATTATATGTTAAAACTGAAGCTGAAGGAAATTATAAATATACAGGGTGCGATGGATAAATTGTCCTAATGATGCAAAAATTAAAATAACACTAACATCTCATTTTAACAGATATATTTATCAAAATGACACAAAAATATCTTGAAATACTAAAGAGTAAATTTATTCAATAAAATTGCTACAGGCTTTGATTACAGACTCCAGATGACTTCAGAATCTCCTGCAACTCTTCTGAACGGTCTCCTTGTTTAAATTGGTGAATGCTGCCATAATCCTTGCCTTAAGTTCATCTTTGGTGTTACAAAAAGTTTTGTTGGTCTCTCACTCAACTGCACCCCACACATAATAATCAAGGGGGTTGTAGTCTGAGGAGTTAGGTGGCCAGATGTAAGGAGTGATGTGGTTACAGATATTGTCTGACAGTCATGACTGCATTCTCATGCTTGTGTGGCATGGTGCAGAGTCCCGTTAACAGACAGTTTTCCAGCAGCCACTCTCTTGACCCAGGACAGCACAAACTTCTCAAGGCACTTAATGTAGGCCTCCATGTTTAGTCTGAGGCCCTCACCAACAAATTTGAGAGTTCTTTTCTTATCAGAATGATCCGAGTGAGTTTTCTGAGCTGTCATACCTTCATGATCACCATTAGACTCATCCAACTCTTTTTGAATCCTCTGCACTATCCTCAGATTGATACTCAAACAACCTGAATTGTTTTTATTGAAGCTTCTCGCATGAATGCTGTTATATTCCGTGCTGATAGGAATATATACTTAAAAAAAACAATGTTGATAAAATAAGACTTATTGTAAAAAACCAGTAGAATAAGAATAAAGGTAACAGTTATGCACAAGGTCATCACGAGTCAATCCAGCAGTGAGTGCTACAATTGGAAGGTCAGTAGTTCTCACGTAAGTCTGAGTCGCACTCAACAGATCCCAGCTAGTATATTTAGCTACCCCCACACAAGGATTGCATGTGGCACAAGGCTGGTTTAATGTGGGTCCTCCGAGCCCATAGGCTCAACCAAAAATATTCCCTTTTTGAACCCGCATATGGGTTTAGGGTCAGTCTACCTCCCTGAATGAGACTGCCCTTCAATGGAGCCTCATCCGGGTTCCTTTCTGCCCAAAGGCTGAGAGTTTGACTGTTTAGCTGGAACAGATCGCAGCTAGACTCTGTAGTCCGTTGACTTACAGATACTTATAGGTAGTTACTACCTATAGTGTAGTCACTCATGAGGGTGCCAGGTTATTCCATTACATCTAATGCTAAGCAGTACAGCATGCTGTTTCCAAATTTCTGGCAGTATGAATTATGTCATGGTGCTGTTTTTCTTACAAACAGTATCCAAACTATGTTGTCAACAAAATCAAAAACAAACAATGCAGATGCATGAAATTAAAAATATAAAATGGCAACAATTTACATATCGCATTCTGTACTATTGATTCAATATACTTGTTTCTTTTTATTTACAGTGTGCCTATTTTTTCATACATGTTCTCCAAAATAATTTGAAAGGGAAGAGAAACATGCATTTTCTTTACAAAATTTAAAAAAAAACAAAAAATATCAAAGTGTTGTAACCTAGGGAAGGTTACTGAATAGAATGATCACATGAAGGTTAGTAATGAATGATAATACTTAGGACAAGAACAATACATATAAGATTTGCCAGCGGCATGTAGAAGTAGTCAACTTCTAGAAGTGAGTCAAGTGAATTCCATAATGAATCTCCAACTGTAGACCAACATACAGTATTTACTACTGTATTTTTGTGAATGTGGACATAACACTATCGTTTGTAGACAAAGTCATTAACAACATAAGATAAAATTGGTTCCACTCTGCTGTAACGATAAGGCATTTTTTCCCAAAGAGAGTACTACTTCTATAAGCTATGTCCCTTCAAGATCATGGCTCTCTACAATCTCCTGTCCTTTATAACTATTAATAAATTTTGTAACCAAAAACCACATCATTCTTTTGTCTTACTGTAAGCAACAATAAAAAATATCATCCAGTGAAAGCACTGTATTGAAAAATATATTTTCAGGAGAATTTAAAAATTGTCTTCTCCAAAATAATTTTGTGTAATCAAATGTCTAACAGTTTTTTCAGGCATGAATATCTATGGTGGTGCAAATTAGTCCTTGTACCTACTGATACTAAACATCTACAAAGTATTAAACTGGTGGCCACAATAAATTTAAAGTCCATTACAGTGAAAATAAAATTTTTGAAATCTGATATTTCAATCTAATCTCTTTAGCTTCACATGAGTAAAAATAAAACATGCTTTTTTTTAAGCTTTGAAGATCTTTACATGTATCAAATAAATACTTGTAACAACTAGTACCAAATATATACCAAGTATTAAACCATGTATTGGATTAATCAAGCTTGATTGTCTGTAATAATTGCAGATATACAATCTGTGTTCAATCAAGAGTTTGTTAATTTACAATTGATCATGAAGGGCTGGTATTTCATCAGAATAATGAACAGTTTCAGTATTAGCCCAATGTATTAAAAAAATACAAATTCTTTTAACCTTGTCAAACAATTCTGTTCTGGAACAACATAAAAATATCAGCTGATTATTAGTAAAGTCATCTGCCCCATCAACTGAGCTATCACATATCCTGGATTGATAACCTGTCAGATATTTTAAAAATAAAAGTGAAACAAATACAATACCATGAACAGCATAATTAACAAATAATAGAACAAACTAACATGACTGCTATAGTGTCTGAATAATAGATCCAGAGGGCAGATGCATTGATCAGGGAAGACCAATGAATCACTTTAGCACAGCTGTTGGCAAATATTGACATCAACTATGGATCTACACAAGCCATAATGCATAATGAGTTGGGATATCAAACTTTGTGCACATTGGGTGGCTAACAAAGCAAGCAGTGTAAACAAAAATTCATTACTAACTGTAAAACTTCTTTTTGGAAGCGATATAGAAGTTCATTAAACAATAACAGAAATGCATTGCCTTGTAAGACAACTATGCCAAAAAGTGACATATGCATTTGTTCTCTATCAGTGAAAATTGTTAGTACTTTTTTTTTTCTTTAAATTTACTCCCATATTAATGCCAGCTTATGCTTAAATATAAGTATCCTTTAACTGTATATTGGACAATTTTGGTATTCCAGACAGGTTTGTTATTAGTCATTCATACACAACTGCCTACTACTATTTTGTGGGTTGAATAGTAGAAATTGTAACTGGAAAGATCTCCAAAAGTTGTTAATGTTATATTCATTGAGAGAGAGAGAGAGAGAGAGAGAGAGAGAGAGAGAGAGAGAGAGAAAGACATGCTTAAATTTTGTATGTGTGTGTGTGTGTGTATATTTTATTTATTAAAAGCATATCTCAGTAGGTGAGTAGATTTATTTCAAGAAAATATATATCTTTAGGATAATATCTACTTTTTTTTTTTTTTTTTTTAAAAATCAATTCACTCAAGCAAGTTGATAATGTTATGAAGACACAAGGATCTATCAGTAGTGAAAGAGAAAACTTTAGAATGGACTAGAAACCCATTCCTAAACAGGAAACGAGAGAGAGAGAGAGAGAGAGAGGCAAAAGAAAAAAGAGAATTATTCTTACAATCCTAAAGTAATGTTTTGGCTTTAAATAACTCAAAAAAAAAAAAAAAAAAAAAATTTTTTAACTATCTACCAATATTATAAAATAAAATAACATAAAATATTAAAAATATTAACTTACACAAAAGGATCAAATTTTGTTGCAATTTTCCCTAAAATTTGACAACATGAAAGTCTGGCTGGTACAGACTGGGACAATTGTCCTTTGGCAACTGCAGCTGTCAATATCTGGGATTAAAAAAAAAAGTACACTCATGAAACATAAATAAGCCAGAGGGTAAAAATCATTAGGATATCATAAATATGAAATAGTATGAGAAAACTATATGTGAGAATTTTTTTATATTATCAAGAACAATATTAAGGAAAATTATGACTAATTGGAAAAAAAATTTCATGTGATGCATTTTTGTCCTTTAGCACTTCATTGGACTAAAATGATGTTTATGTTGATGAGACTACATATGTATATGAAAAAGAGGGGATGATGAGAATTTTAGATGAAAATTTTGTTTGTAATTTACATTTTTTTAAAATTTAAAATTATCAGCACCCCCTCTCCTTCATGTGCATATGTAGTCACATCAACATAAACATCACATTAGTCTGATGAAGTCCTAAAGGACAAAATACGTCACACAAAACTTCCCATTTTGTCATAGTTTTACCTAAAACAAAATTACATACAAACAACTAACATTAAGTACATCATGTCACAAAAATATCTATTATAAAAATAGAAAACAAAAAACTAAAATTGAAGAAAATATCTTGTAAAGCTATTTGTCAACAGCTATTGAATACAAAAACAAAAATCAAAAAGACAAGCTTTATGCATTATTTTTCAGACGAACAGAAAAAAATGTCATTGACAATTGAAGATGTTTCTATTTTTACATTTTTTTTTAAAAAAAAAAAAAAAAACAATCTAATATTTTTTTGTTTAATAAATGGCATTAATAGGAAAATTTTGACTTACAAAATTCTTTCTCCCTTTTTGTTTTCAAGAATTTATTTTTATAAGCAAACACAAATTATTGTTATGCTTAGAGTAAAGACAATATTTTAGGTTTTTATAATTCAGTATTGGGCAAATTACTGTCTATGTGATGCATTCAGACTATGGTGGGTTTGTATGTGGTCTGTCCATGGTACATGAAAGTATTTCAAGGAAAAAAAATGTTTTTTTCTTTTTTCAATTTTAGCTAATGTCCAATGTAAATAAATTGGATATTACAATTTATTCAATCTTTTGAATCTTCTTGAAAAATGACCAAATTTTAAAAGATAACTAGGCTAATAGCCAATGCAAATTGGGTTGGTGTATTTAGTTTATTGTACTAGTGGTTTTAATCACTTCTAATGTATCAATTACTTGTTATTGGTTACTATTGTCAATACTAAAAAGGAGTGTTAAGTACTTTTTGGTACCTGCAGTGGTATGATCACTCCAAACAACACATACACATGGTCGTTAAAAACAAAACAAAAATGCTTTAATTAGTGAAAATTCTTACTTCTTTTTTGATGACATCCTTTGGTAAAAGATCAATAACATCAAGCAAAGTTCCAAGCCAGGCATTAGAAATATCTATAGAAAAAAAGTTATATGACAATTACTAACTTTTCCTTTTTTTGTTATATTTTTTAAAAAAATTTGAAAGGACATTTTTAAGAAACAAGAAAAAAAAAGAAGAAAAAAAAGAGATCTTACCAGGATCTTTATTGTCAATACTATTAAGGATAGTCTGTAAAAACATTTGAGGGTAGCTTTGCACAGGTACAAGTTCCTTTTGCAATATCTGGAGGAATGCTGTTGAAGCTGCAACTTGTATATCTGGTTCGGCAACAGTTAACATCTCCTAGATTTTTTAAAAGTAATAGTTTTTAAGAATTTACACTTTTGATACATATATAAGAATTTGGATTAAAGATATAATACAAAATTAAATAAGTATTCACATTACGATTTTTCAGTAAAATGTATTGACTGAAAATCTGCTTTAAATTGTAAAATAAAAAATGCAATAAAACTATGACATCATTTAATTAGAAAAGCTTTTAATTGCTTTTATAAATAAGATATATTAAGGACACTATTGCCTTAAGAAAAATTTGTTTTTTGCTCTAAACTAAAATAAAAGCTTCAAGAAAGATTTTTCATTTTTAAAAATTCATTTTAAAACCTGAGGTCCATAATGTTTGCTTTTTGCCTATTCCATCTAAAGAAGTACAGAGGACGCAACAACAAAAACATTATGATAGCAATAAAGTTGAGGACATTAAACCAAATGTAAATAAATAAAACTTATTTGATTAATTCTTTTTGGGCATGACTGTATTAAGACTGTAAGGGCTCTTATAAATCTGTGAACTTGAGGATGATTAATTATTTTCCAGTTGACAACCACACATGAGAGGTTGCAAACAGAGCCAGGTTAAGGCCCATAGGTTGGTATCCCCATAAATCTGCAAGTTAAATATGCTAGCATGGAGTCTCTGTGAGTCGTGCAAAAGAAAAGGACATCAGCCGAGAATGTACATTGTGGAAATGCCAGCTCTGGAAATAAATATGGAATGAACTAAAAGCACATCAACTATCCAAACCTGAAGAAAACCAACACCCTGGGAACGCAGCCAGAAATAGTACATCATAGCTGAGTTACCACTGACAGATAAGCCATGATGAGATTTTTTTGTTTTTGTTTTTTCTTTTATAATAAGGTTCATCCTGTACATGGCCCGGGGCCACGAGGTCGAGGGTTACATTAAGGGCTACTTTGATATGGATAGGAGGTGAAGATAATGGCTGATTCTAGACTTGAACAGATTACAATTGCAGTGATCGGGGAAACATCCTCTTTGGAGTTGGTACCACAGAGCAGTGGTTCACGGGAAGAAGCTGTTCAAGATAGATAGCTACAAACAGGACGCCATAGATAGATAGATAGATAGATAGCTACAAACAGGACGCCATAGATAGATAGATAGATAGCTACAAACAGGACGCCATAGATAGATAGATAGATAGATAGCTACAAACAGGACGCCATAGATAGATAGATAGATAGCTACAAACAGGACGCCATAGATAGATAGATAGATAGATAGCTACAAACAGGACGCCATAGATAGATAGATAGATAGATAGCTACAAACAGGACGCCATAGATAGATAGATAGATAGATACAAACAGGACGCCATAGATAGATAGATAGATAGCTACAAACAGGACGCCATAGATAGATAGATAGATAGCTACAAACAGGACGCCATAGATAGATAGATAGATAGCTACAAACAGGACGCCATAGATAGATAGATAGATAGCTACAAACAGGACGCCATAGATAGATAGATAGATAGATGGCAAAACAGGACGCCATAGATAGATAGATAGATAGATAGCTACAAACAGGACGCCATAGATAGATAGATAGCTACAAACAGGACGCCATAGATAGATAGATAGCTACAAACAGGACCGATGGAACACGAAGGGAATAAGGGTGGTTTAACAAACATCATGGTGGGTCCTAGTCGTGAAGGTCAGATCTGGTGGAACTAGGAGATTCTAACAGGACTGTGACCAGAAGTGATTGTGTAATCAAGAAACCAGCAGGTTACAAAATCACATTGGCATTATTCTGGCCATGTGCCTAACGGCTATGAGGGTAGTCTATCCCTGTGATTGCTCACAAAAATTAAATCCCATAATGTTAATTGTAGACACAAAGTTTGTCTAGCAATGAATGAAAGAAGAATCTTATTCTTACTAAAAACAAAACTGGGCACTTTTGAAATACCTTCTAGAGGGTCATTCTAAAAAAAATTAGTTTTTTTTTTATAATTTGGTCAAATTTTGAGAAAAGAACCTTACAGTACTCTTTTGGATGAATGTAATGAAAAATAAAAGCAAAAGTGTTATTTTATTTACAAGATTTTTTTTAAAAACTGCATTCCAATTTATTCATATTCAATTATTCACCAAAATGGTAGAACACAAAAATATATCATAGTAAGCCAAGTTGGCATTTAATAACTTATACTAGTACATGCTAAAGTTTTTGGAAAGTTTATACATCTAAATTCTTACACATTATATTTTAGAAATGCAATTCAGACTGGATTATATTTTCTGAATATTTTGATTTTTCTATTAAATAGCAGATAACAGAAAACATTAGAATGATATAAAAATACAGCTACACTAGTCAGCAGGCAGATTAAATTTAAAGCTCCATTCTCCACAGAGAATCATCAATAGACTAGTGGATTAATTAGTGGATTACTAGTGGACTACTGGATTAAAGTGTTGGTAACATAATTGTGTGTTCAATCCCTGGGACAGGTAGGATGTACTTGAACTCAGTTTAAATGGGGTAAGTAATAAAAATAACTACTAAATAAAAACTAGACAAGGTAGCCATAGATATGGGATGATCTAAACCCATAGATTAAATAATGGGTTCAGTTCAAAGTTCCCTGTAGGTTACCTGAAGAAGACTGGAAGACACAATTTGTTATCGGAATGTTTCAGCCATTGTAACTAATGATACTGACATGCAAAAAAAAAAAAAAAAAAAAATAATAATAATAAAAAAATAATAAAAAAAAATAATAATAATAAAAATAATGAAGGGGTTTATTTATGTAATTTTTTTTTTTTGTCAGTGGAAAGTGTCTTGATGCCATTTCTAACCTTAGGTTCCTGGGCGGGACACGGAAAGAAATGTGTAAATGCCAGAAATCAAAGGAAATAATAATAATAATAATAATAAAAATAAAGGAGAGTAAGAAACTTATGACACTGTAAATTATTAAATTTTTGATTATTTTACATTGTTCTTAGTTTTTATCAGAACATTTAGTTTATTTTATAATTTACAACAGCTAAGCAAATAGCATTGATTAGAAATAAAAAAAAAAAAAAGTTCTGAAAAGACCTTCCAGTTGAGTTTCTAAATAGGCATGGTAAAAGTTCAAAAGTTTCTCATAAATACTCTTAATTAACAAGTATTGAATGTAAAATGACTTGAGTATAGCAAAACAAAATAATAATTAAGATGAAAGATAACCTTGTCAAAAATTAATAATAAGAATATTTTATTTAAGAAATTCAGTCAACCTTAATGACTTACATTTCACACACTTTTTTTACTCAATGTTAATTTGAAGTACAAATAGAGAATGCTGTTAAATGTCAATAATGAAATGACATTATTGTGTTAAAGGCAATGTTAATAGACTGTTAAATATTACAGCAGTCTGATTAGGAAGTCAAAATGAAAAACTGAAATTTATAAACAAGTTTTAGAACAAAGAAATTTAATAAAAAATACCTTTGTTAGTATATTTTATACTATTTTCAGTGAATATAAATAGGATATCAGATATTACCTGGACACGAGGGACCACTTTTTCCAAACATTCTGCGTTATTAGACTGAAGAAGATTTGGTAAATTATTAACTACACTCAACTGCTGTGACTCGTTCCGGCTTGATCTGAAATCATAATGAAAATAAAAATTTATTTAGGCTGTTTATTGCAAAAGATGAGGATTTCTATAGTTAATAAATAATTACATGAAAAATATCAACAATGCATATATACTGATAGATAGGTAGCTGGAGAGAGAGAGAGAGAGAGAGAGAGAGAGAGATGGAGATAAGAGAAGGCATGAGTGAGAGGGAGATTACAAAGAGATTACAAAGAGAGGAAAGGAAATATAAAGAGACAACAGGAATAAATGATTAGAAAGAAAAAGTGGCAAATAGCAAAGAGAAAAGAAGTGAATATATAGAAAACAAAAAAAAGAGGGCAAAGGGAAAAGTGAAAATGTGGAGAGAGTAGAGAAAGTGTGCAAAGAGAACAAGGAGAGAGACGAGAGAGAGAGAGAGACGAGAGAGAGAAAAAAAGAGAGAGAGAAGAGAGAGAGAAAAAAGAGAAGAGAGAGAGAGAGAAGAGAGAGAGGAGAGAGAGAAGAGAGAGAGAAAAGACGAGAGAAAAGAGACGAGAGAGGCATATAAAGCGACAACTGAAAAGGAGAGAGAGAGAGAGAGTGGGCAAGAAGGACAGAGAGAGAGAGTGGGCAAGAAGGAGAGAGAGGGAGAAAATGTTAGAAGCAATGTAATTAGAGATAGAAAAAATAAGAAAGTGGGTAAGGAGTGAGAGAAAATGTAAGAAAGTGGCAAGGTGATAGAGCAAGAGAGATAGTGAACTTAAGAAAGGGAGTAATTAAGGATTTAAAACTAAAAAAGAGAAAGAATGAATCAGGAAGAGAAAGTCAAGTCATGCAGAGCCTTGTGCATGAGATGCAAAAAAAAAAAAAAAAAAAAAAAAAGAAAAGAGGAGAAATTGCATTGAGATTTTGAGATGTTTTTGGTAAAGTTTTATTGAATTAACTAGTGTCATCATTTCTAGAGAGATAAAGAGCACAGAGAAGAAAAAGATGTGAGTGAGAAAGTATGGAAAGAAAACAGATGAGAGAGAAAGAGTAAGGAAAGGAAAAAGATGAGAGTGAGGGAGCACAAAGAAGAAAAAGATGAGAGTGTAAGAGAGAAAAATAAAGAAATTGTAAAGAGATTCTGAGAGGTTTTCTCAGATTATCTCATGTCATCATTTCTAATCAAACTTTAATGGAAATTTATGCAATAAGTGTATTTGCAAGCAATTTTTAAAAGTTCACAGCAAAAAAGAAAAAAAAAAAAGAAAGAAAAACAAATAACAAAAACAAGAGCTAAGAAGAAAATAATTATACAGTTGATTTGACTAGTTATTCTGTGTACGATGAACATTTGAAACTGAAATGGTAGTTATCTGCTTAAAGAAACTTAGTTAAGCTCATTTAGATATTGGTGAATTTTCAGAAGATGGAATGATTTTTAAACTAATGAAAGAAGAAAAATTATATATGAGAGAGAGAGAGAGAGCTAGCGTAAAGGAAAAGAATAGAAAGTGAGAGCACATGGAGAGGGGGAGGGGAAAGATGACAGAGTGAGCATGGAGATGGGGAGGAGGAAGATGACAGTGAGCATGGAGACGGTGGGGAAAGATGACAGAGTGAGCATGGAGAAGGGGGAAAGATGACAGAGTGAGCATGGAGAGGGGGGGGAAAAGATGACAGAGTGTGCATGGAGAGGGGGGGGGGGAAAGATGACAGAGGTGCATGGAGGGGGGGGAAAAGATGACAGAGTGTGCATGGAGATGGAGGGGAAAAAGATGACAGAGTGAGCATGGAGATGGAGGGGAAAAAAGATGACAGAGTGAGCATGGAGATGGGGGAAAAAGATGACAGAGTGAGCATGGAGATGGGGAAAAAAGATGACAGAGGAGCATGGAGAGGGGGGAAAGATGACAGAGTGAGCATGGAGAGGGGGGGGGGATGACAGAGTGAGCATGGAGAGGGGGGGAAAAGATGACAGAATGAGCATGGAGAGGGGGAAAAGATGAGAATGAGCATGGAGAGGGGGAATGACAGAGTGAAAGTTCACGTGGTGAAAACGACGAGAGAGGCAACGAAAAGTAGGAGAGAGCGAGAAAAAAAGGAACAAGAGAAATCACGGAAAAAACACTAGGAAATAGCGCAATAAGGTAGGAAAAGAATGAGTATCAAAAACGAAAAAATAAAAAGTAAAAACTGAGGAAGGAGTGAAATGGGAAAGAAAAGTAGGGACTAACGTGGGGGAAAACAGGAAGCGAGTAGAGAAATCGAAAGAAACGAAGAAAGAGAGCAATTCGCGAAAAAGCAAAAGAGAGAGACAGCGCAACAAGAACTACAGAAAGAAAAATAAGGAAAATGAAAGAACGGTAGGAAAAAAAAAAGTAGGAAAAAAAAAGTAGGAAAAAAAAAGTAGGAAAAAAAAGTAGAAAAAACCCCCCCAAAAAAAACAAGAAAAAACGGAATATGGCAGGAAAATCTTTTGAGAGAAAAAACGAAAGAGAGGGTGAAAAACAAAAACAAAACGATTATGCGAAGAAAACGAAAGAAAAAAAAAAAAAAGACAAAAGAGAGAAAGCGGACAAGAATTGAAAACTGAAAAATAAATATAAAAAGAAAAAAAAAAACGAAAAAAAAAAAAAAAAAAAAAAAGAAAGAGAAATTTAACAGTGCGAGTCCTCGTGCGAAAGATGCAAAAAAACTAAAGAGAAATTGACATTAAGTTTTACTTTACTGTTATCTCCCTGGTGTTATTTTTTAATAGAATATTAATGAAAACTGAAGCAATAAAGAAATTTAATTTTTATCTTAATTAACATAACAAAAATAAATAATTAGACAGTCGTGTTGACTTGAGTTAGTTACCATTAATAACACAAACTCGAGTAGCTAGCCGCTTAAAGAAAATTAGTTACTTAATCTCATTTTTAGACTGTTGAATTTTCAGATGATGGAATGGTTTTTAATTTTTTAAATTAATTCTCAAATTAATTCTCTAACTAAAATAATTTTATATTCTCTATTCTCTTCTACCTTTTCAATTCCTTCATCTTTTTGAAGAGATGTTATGAAACCAGTCTTTCTTGTATCTCCAACAAACCAACCATTGATAACAGAACTTATATTCTCATAAACAAACAAATGACATTTTTTCATTACAATTATTTATCCTATCGTCTTTTAAAACAAATAACTATATTTTTTCATTTAACAAAAATTATTATGCAATATCACTTTCATAATTTTAGGAGTTAAAAAAAAAAAATTAATAAAAATAATAAATCAATTAAAAAGCTAAAAAATAAAAAAAAAGTCTCAAAAATGCTTTTTCATTTAAAAAAAAAAGTTTTAGAAAGTAAACCTTAGTGGAGTTACCTATCACAAGTCGAAAAACAAAATATAAGTTGATATTTTTTTTTAATTTTTAAGTTGATTTACATAGCAGAAGACTAAGAGAATAACAATTCAAAATTAGCTAATTTAGGAATAACTTATCGCGCACTTTTTGGCAAAGAACGTCCGTTTTTTAAAAAAGAAACACGTAAACAATTATAAAAACAAGAAAAACAAAAAGAACAAAAGTCACAGGGTTTAAAAATAAAAACAACAAAACTTTGCTGCACGAAGATTTTCGAATATAATTAGCTAAAAAAAAAAAAAATACATTTGCTGAAAAACTAAAAAGATGCTTCCCAAAACAAGAGATGACATAATGATTAAAAAAAAAAAATCTAAAAAAGTTTTTAGCGATAAAATTTATCAGTTGTCGATATACTTACTACAAAACTACATCGTATAATTTTTTTAAATACCTTCACTCAATTTTCGATACCTATAGGTTTAAAAATGAATTTTTAAAAATGAAAAAGCATCCTTGAAGATTTCATTTTAGCTTTAATTGAAAGCCAAATGATTAAATTTATTATATATAAAGCCAGAAGAACCTTAACTGCATTGCTAGATCAACAATAGCTCTAAAATAAATAAATAAATAAATAAATAATCGGCTTTTTTTTTTGGTACTACAGAATTAAACGCACTTGCGTTATCAGTCAATAAGCATAAATCGATCAGTGAAATGCACTATAATCATTTCTTTTTTTGTATATAGACAATTTCAGTAAAAAATTTTTACAGGGAAAAGCAAAATATGAGAAAAAAAAGTAGTAATTCCATGTTACGAGGAATACTTAACTTACTTACTTACTGACTTAGTTGATTTTTTTCTAGACATAAACAAACAAACTTTCCAAACAAAAACTTTATAAACAACAAAGCCTATTAGTCGACTGAACAGGCCCGGAGAACATTATTAAAACAGATATACAATTCTATGAAGAATATTAAATACGAAATAGATCTCAAAAGAAAACAAAACAAAAACTTGTGGCTTACTCCAGAACTTCGTCAACACCACATTCAGCGGAGCCCGAGGCAGTGCTGGAAGTTGTACTAAGAAGAGGAGAAGAAGAAACAGCCGTATTGGTGTCAGTAAAAGTCGTTAAAGTTGTTGTAAAGACGGTATAAGATGGATTATATGGAGTATATGCAGTTTCCAAAAGTAAAGGGTCGTTAAGAAACTCTTCTAAGTTGGTTGAAGTTTCGGGAAACACGTCTTCATCGACCTTATCCATCCCACAGGGAAGACCCATCCAAAATATCGGCAAGTTGATCCAAAAAGTAAACGAATCCAATCCACAGATTCGTATGAAGCAGTTCCACTCAAAAAGAAATTAATGTACTAGATTATATTTTCAAACAGAATTTCTGATAGATTCATTAAATTATTATCGACAATTTTCAAGACAGTAATACTCTAGTTTCGTATTAAAAGCAGCAGCAGTGTACTGCAAAATGCTCACGTGTGTTGGCGTGACTTGTCTCTTCCTAGTTTTATAAGTATGGTAATAACAGGCGAGACCAATTTTGACACATGTCATAACAAACTCTGAATAGTAAAACACTGATTCTATCAAATATTTTCAGTGTATTGAGTTTTTTTCTCATAAAAAATGTTTTTACGATATTTAACAAAAAAAATGTGTACACTGATGAATTTAAAATAAATTAAAAAAACTGATGTAAAAAAAAAAAAAAATCAAATTAAATATAAATTTATAAAGTTATTTTTAACTCCTATAAAGTGGTTTTCTATATTTTCTCAAATTAAAACAGTCATTTAAAATAAAGTCTATAAAAATTTTAATTTTTTTTCTAAAAATCACATAATTTAAGATGCTTATGAGGAATAAAAATAACTGAGAATAAAAAAAATACATAGTTTGTATTTCTGAGATGAGGTATTGCAATTATTTACTTAATTGTTCAGACTGTTGTTCACATCTTTGTTGCTATATTCACAATGTTTTGGCCATTGTAAACTCTGGTCTTCTTTAGGTGATTGGAATTTCAAACTGTACCCTTTATTTTGTCCACTGGGGTAGATTGTTTTAGTTCCACGTGCCATGCCTCAGTATCAGTTGTCTCCCTTTAACTCAACTCACCTAGTTTTTGTTCACCTCTTTAGCCAGTTATTGAACTCACAAATCTATGGGTCAAGTCACTGGATTCAACCAAAAGTTTTATCCACTGAGACATGTGTCGTTGAGGACTATGGATATGGCAACAAAGATGAGGACAATAGTCTGAACAATGTAAAAAGTGCAAATAAATACAATAGTGTTGTAAATTGACTGAAATGTTTTAAGAAAATTTCTCGGAAATGTTACATGACAAGTCTCTAACATTTTTTTTTGGTTATAATGTTTGCCCTGTACAAGGCCCAGGAGGGCTACAGAGCAAGAGACACAATTTATGGGGATATGTGGGGAAGATAACAGTTAATACTAAAGTTGAACAAGTATTGCAAGGTACTGCTGACAGACTTTGGGTTAATGGTAATGATGCTTTGACTCTGAAACCATGTTTGAGAAGAATGGTTGTAATTAAAAAAGTAAAATGACTTATAATTTTGATTGGTGCCTCCTATAGCATGACCGTTGTGTATCCCTCTTCATCTGCCGTTTCAACCGTTGTGATCTATTGTAATCGTCATCCGCTTGTTCTACAGTTAACAACTTTGAGGTTGGTCGTGCTTAATATGGGTCCTCATCTTCAACCTTGGTGCCCGTTATGGGTGTGAGGGTTATCTCCCAGGAGTTTAGAACTCCTGACAGTATCACACTGAGTCACTGGACCATCAAAGCCTCTCTATCATATCAAAGAGCAACCATCAGAGGTATACACATAGAAAAAGACATGCATAATAAACACACATACATTTTACACTGGATATTGGATTTAAACAGATCATATAACATTATGTAAAAAGACAATATTTACAACAATATTTACTTCTAATAGAAATAATAACAAATCAAACAAACTAAAAGCGATAAATTAATAATAATAATCATAAAACAAAATGACCGACATAACAGAACTCTTCCAATCTTTTTTAGTACTTAAGAGAAATATTTTAAATACAACTTGAAGACAGAAATAATGTTGAGATTTTGTCAAACATTGTGTCTTTTCTTTTTCTTATTGTTTTTTTTTTTTTTATTGGTTTATTTTGTTTCAGGGCATATCAACACCTCAGTGGGTTATTTAATACCAACAAGATTTTTTGGTTAGCTTCGTATGAATGGAATATATATTCTATGTAAGAAATCAGTTTCATTGACATATTTTTGCAAAGAGGTTTTTTGTTAAGTGTCAGTTTTATTTCCGGTAATTTAAAAAAAAAAAAATATATATATATTGTGGTTATTTTTATGATAAAAATCTATTTTTATACTTTCATCATGTTTTGACCCCAATTTGGGAGTTAACTATTTGCCCATAGATGAGATCCTAACAAGTTCTACCACTTTGGGTTAAGGTGGACCTGGGAACACTAACAATTAAGAGGTGTTTCCATGTTCCTCAAAACATCCCAATCAAAGGCCTTGCTGCCGGATGTATTTTATTGTCATACCCAGGACGCTTTCTTTTTTTTAAAATCACACTTTCGTCTTGAATGTTATTCATAATACAGGTTGAGTATCTTTTATCCAAAATTCCAAAATCAGAAAACCTCCAAAATCCAGAAGTTTTTCAGGTGCTAACATGACTGGTCACAAATGGAAAGCACTTTCAAAAAGCACTGTGAAGGTTCCTAGGTGATGTGCAGCTGTTACAAGTGACCTCATCTGTCCTGGGTGGGGGCTCCCCAGCCCAGCTATGTAGCCTATGTTGGTGCCAGATTATTGTTAGTGATTGTCACAGCAACACCTTTGTTCATAGATTATTTAACAGGTGTTTCATGCCCAGTAAAGATATTCAAAATGTCAAAAAATACTGCATTTATATATTTTTGTAAGTAGTGATCATGTTTTTTGTATCTGTCTATATTTCTGAGATGAGGTATTATGTACACTACTGTCATCATCTTTGTTGCCATATTTATCACAATGTTTTGGCCGCTGTATGCTGCAGTCTTGTTCAGGTGGTTGGAATGTCGAACTGAACCCTTTATTTTGCTCGCTGGGTGTTGTATATGGCGAATGAATTTGTTTTTTTCCTCCGTATGAGTTTGAATCCTTGTCATCAAGAGTAGTTTCACAGTGGAGGCTTGTATTTCACTAAGTCGGTCCTAAAATAGGTTCGACATACAAAACGTTAGAAACTTGATATAATAGGTAATGACAGAGAAATCTAGTGGTGGTCGCTGATACTTTTAGTATCCGACATCAACTGACTGAGCCACTGCTACCCCTTGTTACTATTACTACTCCTACTTATTATAGGTGGGAGAGTCTATTAACTAAAGAATAGGTGTGTTCCACTATAACACTGGGGTAGACTGTTCTAGTTCCACATGCCATGTGTAATGGATGTCGGTTATCAGTTATCTCCTGTTAATTCCCCCCTCCAAGTTCTCAACTAAGAATGTGAGTTCAATACCTGGTTAAGGTAGTAGAGAACTTGAAGAGGGGAATTAACAGGTTATAACTGAGAACTGACAACCATTAGACATGCCACATAGAACTAGAACAGTCTACCCTAGCGCATGAAATAAAGGGTTCAGTTCGACATTCCAACCACCTGAAGAAGGCTGGAGCATAAAACGGCTGAAACATTGTGATAAATATGGCGACAAAGATGAGGACAATAGACCGAATAATGTAAGTTTTTTTGTACATGTACAGCAAAGTACAAAACATTTTTACATGAAATCACTTAAAAATTTGTGTGAGCATTACATGACTGGTGTCATTACCTGTAACAGTATGCACATAAAATTTAGTCAGTTATGTGCCATGTGTGACACACGCTTAGGCGATCATATATTTTTCAATACATGACTGACGAGGCAGATTTTTTTCCCCATAATAGGTTGCTATTTTTTCTCTAGTAGACCAGTTGCCATCCAAGGCTATAGAACCCAGTTTGTCCTGCTATTTACCCATAGGTGGGGGGAGAAGAAGAGGATTCATACCTTTCCCAAGTGTATTAGCACGTAAGTGAATATAATAGATTCGAGTGGAATTTGAACTTGGCTCTCCGATTCCTCAATCCAAGCCACTATTTATTACATCTTACTTATTATAAAAACGCAGATTGTGTGTGTGTGTGTGTGTGTGTGTGTGTGTGTGTGTGTGTGTGTCTGTACGTTTATATATTGGATTGGATTTCCTACATTTTTCAACTGATTTCAACAAAACTTCACAGGACTAAGTAAAATTACCTTGTGATGGTTCTGACAGTGCCAAAAATTGGAAAAACAATTGTTTTTACATGAAATCAATTTTAAAACACGATAAAACACAATTATGTCGCCAGAATGAAAGGGGGACAACTCATATAGAGTTATACTTATTATAAAACCCAGGTTGTTTGTGTGTATGTGTGTGTTCGTTTATATATGGGATCAGATTTCCTACATTTTTCAACAGATTTCAACAAAACTTCAACTTTTTTTTGGCAGGTAGTGTTTCTTATTGTCTTGCACACTTTTCTTTATTTTTACATTCAGAATGCTTTAAAAATTCCATTTACAAGGCAATTGTTTATAATAAAAATTCTATTCAATCAGTAGACTTATAACGATTGAAAACAATGTTTTTGTTTGAGTTTGGGTTTGACCAATTCGTAAAAAAAAAAAAAAAAAAACTAATTAAGACATGCGTGTCCAACAACCTTAAACAATAATCTTTGTCAATTTTATTTTTCAGTCTTTATGATGGTTGATACTTGATCTATCTTACTGTTACATCCCCGGGCAACGCCAGGCTCTACTGCTAGTTTTGTATAAAACTATATTCAGGGCATATGTTATTTATATAAAACTACCCTCAGAGTATAGTATATGTATAACTTGTGTAATGAAATGTAAAGAGATATTGTGTTTATACTTGGGTTACATTCCGAAGATGCCTCATTTTATAAATGCTATATGCAAATTACAAAGCCAGAGATTGTATTCCAAAATCTGAAGAAATCTGAAAACCAGAAGCACTTCCAATTCCAAGAATTCTAAATAAAAGATTCTAATTGGTATGTGGACCAGCATGCTCATCTTGGCTGTTACATTCACAATATTTCATCCATCATTGCTTGTTCATTTCTAACTAATGAATGGAGGGATAAGTACAATTATAATAGAATTATTCTACTATTTATAATATTTCGGTAGTTGAATATGGTTTAATGACAGACTAAACAAAATGCACATTTACTAAGCTTAGTTTAGTACCAAAAAAAAAAAAAAAAAAAAAAAACAGTAGTGGACCTATATTTTGGGAGCTTTGAAGCCTGAATAGATATGGGAGCCCCTTCACAACCAGCAACAATAAATTAGGATCAAGTAGCCAAAATCTTTGACAAGCTTAGTGGAGGCACAGGCATTGTAAGCGCCCAAGAAAATTTTGAAATTTGACCAATTAAAAGGGGAAATTAGGTATTAATATTTTGAAGGTCAAGGGCAATAAAGCCACTAAGATGCAAGAGGTTACTGAATGTTAGAGAATATGAGAAAAACTACTATTAAGGAAAGTGAAGAATAAAAGAACAAGAATTAAAAAACAGAAGATAATGATTGACATTGCATTTAAATTTTTGAAGGTCAAAGGCAATAAAGCCACTAGTGTTAGAGAATATGAGAAAAAAACTACTATTAAGGAGAGAGGATAAAAGTGCAAGAATTAGAAGACAAAGATAATGATTGGCATTTCATTTAAATTTTTTGAAGATCAAACTTGACTGAGAAGTAAGAAGGCGGAAGAGAGTTCCACATGCAAGTAGTATGCTAGAAAAAATTCTTAGCATAGAACTTTTGCTTAGATCTTGCCATTTCAACTGTAAAATAATGATATCTTGCTACCAATCTAGTATTACACTAGTCTAGGTACTGAACATGAAACTAATCAAAAAAAATTTACATGAAAATATTTATAGAAAAGGCAGAGAGAAGTTACATTATGGCAGTGGGAAAGTGAATGAAGCTGAGATGCCACGTCAGGATCAATAACATTGCATATTATTACTTGGATTTCATCAAAATACATGAAAACTATGTTATGTCAGTGTAAAAAGTTACTGAAGCTGAAATGCCGGGTCATGGAAAATAACATTGCAGATTCTTCTTTGGATTTCATCAAAATACAAGGAAACTATGTTATGGCAGTGGGAAAAATGACTGAAGCTGAGATGCCAGGTCGGTACCAGTAGCATGGATCTGTACAATTGACATGATGCCCAGAAATAGTCTATGTTCAGGGCATATGTTATTTATATAAAACTACATTCTGAAGATGCCTCATTTTATAAATGCTATATGCAAATTACAAAGCCAGAGATTGTATTCCAAAATCTGAAGAAATCTGAAAACTCAAAGCACTTCCAATTCCAAAAATTCTAAATAAAAGATTCTCAAGCTGCCATAATAATTTCTATTTGGATCAGCATGCTCATCTTGGTTGTTATAACCACAATAATTTATCTATTTGAACCTGGACTTGAACAGGTTAAGATTGTAGTGATCAAGGAAGAATCCTCTTCAGAGTGTGTTCCAGAAAGCAGCAGTTTGTGGGAAGAAGCTGCTCCTTTTATAATGAATTTACATAGCAAACTGGATCCCCATGTTAACTTTTATAAAATTTAAAGAAAAAAAATCATGATTTAATCTATAGTAATTTTTTTTTTTTAAAAATCTGTATCACCCCAAGCAAAGCAGCATGGATACTGGCAATGCAAGCGGTTACAGAGTGTGGAAGAATTAGGAACAGAAACAATAATGATGTGTGGGAAGAGAAAAGAGCAATCAGGAGGAGAGTCGATGGCAACTGACATTGCATTTAAATTTTTTCAGATTAAAGTTGGTTGGAAAGCATGGAGCCAGGAGGGAGTTCAACAAATGAGAATTGTGAGAAAAAAATGTTAGCATAGAATCTATGGCTACCTACTTAGCTCAACTGTAAATTTATGAGCTCTTACAACCAGTTTATTATTGTACTTAAATTCATACAGTCTAGGTACCATAGTGAAGAACTAATATGAACAATTATCATAAAAGTATTTATAAAAAAAAGCACAGAGATGCAACCTTATGGTGGTGGGCAAGTGACTGAAACTGAACTGCCAGATTAGAACCAGTAATATTGCTGATTTTCCTTTGGATCTTATCAAGGATCTCCAGAAAAATAGCAGGGGCACTGGACCATATATGGCAGCAATATTCTAAGCATGGATTAATGGTAGACATTTATATATGCATAGATATTGTATAACTTCACATTGTTTTCTCTAATCAAATTTTGTAATTTCAAATACTGTTGAGACTATCAATACAATATAATACTTTTACTATTTTGAAGTATCTTTTTCTGATTTCATAATTTAAGTAGAATGTTGTTTCTAATAAGAAACATTTATTCAAAAACAAGATTGATGTCTCAAAATTCATGTAAAAAAATAATAAAATAAAAGTTAATTACTAGCAATCTGTTAGTTGTTATCTTATCTCTATGATTTATAATTACTAGTTTGGCTATTTGAAGTTGACAATTTTAACAAAAAATATAATTAAATTTTTTTTTTTAGCTGTGAAGATTTCAGTTTGCAAGGGTGTAGCAATTCAGAAATTTTTTTTTTTTTTTATGATGCTTTGCTATTAATTTTGAATCCTAGAATTTCAGTGTAATACAAACCTTCCATTCAAGATGGAGGATATAAGGTTCAGATAAAAATATCAAAGTTGTTAATGAGAAAAATTGGATAAGTTTGAAAATCATTACATATTTTAGTTGAAGTGTTTTAGGTTTTACACCAAAAAAGTGTCAACTAAAAATATATCTTTTTTCCTTATAGGCATGGTGGGCAAAAATATGTAATGATCAGGGCCTTCCAAATTGTATTAGCCCAGGGGCCTCTTAACACCTAAATCTGGCCCTTGCAAGGACTGAACTCACAGTTGCTTTGTAACCAAATTCATGAATCAGTGCTTTAATCTACTAGATTATTATCCTGAATTAAATTATTGGTTTGTGAATTTAGTCACACAGTAATTGTATGTTCAATCCCTGGGCTTGGTAGTACAGACTCAGTGGGAATAGGGTGAGCAGTAACTCTGCAGTACTAAATAAGAACAAAACAATATATCCATAGACAAGAATAATGGAATGAGAACAATTTAACCTCCACTAGAATAAACAATGTTTGAAATTCCCTGAATGTTACTTGGACTGACAAGCATCTTATGGAGGCCAGAAGTCACTATGGTTGAAACAACATAAGAAAAATGAGGACAAAAATCTCAATGTAAATAATAATCATTTTTCATCCCAGAAATTCAAACAGTAAACAAAAAATACATAATATTTACCAATTACAATAAATTAATCTTTAAACAAAGTAATTTTTAGGAAAAAATAATTTGATTGTATTTATTCATTAAGAATATTTTTAATAGACTAATTATTGTAACCTAGGAAAAAGTTACTGAATAAGAATAACCAAAATGAAGGATGGAAACAAATGATAATATTTATAACAGAAACAGCAAGCAAGATTTGCCAGCGGTGTATAATAAGTAATAAACAGCTAGTGGTTAGCTAGAAGTGAATCAAGGTGAATCCCACAGTCAAGATATTCACTAACATCCACACATGGTCAGATGTGGCACAAAACTGAATTTAATATGGGATGAACCAAGTCCATAGGCTTGGGCAGTAATTCCCTGTAGACCCCATATATACAGAGTCGGGTAGCTGTCTACAATTCCCAGACAAGACTCTGCCCTTCAACATAGCCTTGGAGGCAGAGAGTTTGACAAGCACACTGGGAAATGAATTCCACAGTGAATCCAACATACAGTATATTCCGCTATTTATAAGGACTGGGACATACCCATAGACTATAGTCCATAGTGTATGGTATAACACTAATGTAATTTTATTAATAATTTAATGCTTGTAAATGCAAAAAAAAATTCTGTAAGTGTTATTAACTTTTGCTAACATACATTACTTTACCATAGGTGAAAGGAAATGTCCCACATGTTTTTTTTTTTTTTTTTTTTTTTTTTACTTATAACTATAAACAATTTGATGCTACCGATAATGGGTCAGGGAGTTTACTTATTGTTGTAGTATCAGTTATGATGACATTTGAACATGAGAAAATATCAGTATATGTCAAAGGGGAAGCAAAATGGAATAAACAGTAACCATAATACTATAACTTGGATTAAAACACACACGTACATACAGATGCATGCAGACATGCATACACATATGAAAGCTAAAATATAAGAATTTGTATTAAAAATTAAATAATTAAAAATAATGCAGTTATGCATACCTATGCACATACACACACACATATATATATATATATATATATACACACACCAACATGCATGCACATGTTCTCATTTATACATGCATTTCTGCAGACATAAATGCACACACACACATATATATATATATATATATATGCAGACATACATATAAATGCATGCGCATACAAATTAAAATATAGTAATTTGGATTACTTATTTTTAAAAGCATAGGTAATTAAGTTATGTTTTAATCCAAGTCTTTAATGAGAGTGGCTCTTTAAATTAAAATTTACTCTTTAGTATTTCAAGATTTGTGTAATTTTAGTAAATATATCTGTTAGAAATAGATGCCAATGTTATTTTCATTTTTACATAATTTAGATGACAATATATCCATCGCACCCTGTATTTTCCCTTTTTATATAGCAATTTACCAACAAATTTGTGAAAAAAGATTTTTTTTTCAAATTTGAATATATATTCTCATAGGTGGCATGAATTTAGATTTAATTTATTTTACTGTTGCTTAAAAATGGATACTATAAAAAATATTCAAAAGTATTTTCTCATACACAACAAATAATACCAAAATGTATTGGTATATGTTGTATTTATTTTAACTTCAAATGAAATGCTAAAATCTATTAGTGATCCTAGGAAGAATACAAAAAAATAAAAATCAGAGATAAAATTCCTTTCATCAAGTCACTATAAAATATGAATATATAATTACATACAGAAAATCAATTGGACAGAGAGAAAATATAAAAAGGATAACGGAAAAAAAAAGAAAGAGGAAAAGAAAGAGGAAAAGAAAGAAAGAGGAAAAGAAAAGAAAGAGGAAAAGAAAGAAAGAGGAAAAGAAAAGAAAGAGGAAAAGAAAGAAAGAGGAAAAGAAAGAAAGAGGAAAAGAAAGAAAGAGACAAAAACAAGAAAGAGGAAAAGAAAGAAAGAAAAACAAGAAAGAGGAAAAGAAAGAGACAAAAACAAGAAAGAGGAAAAGAAAGAAACAAAAACAAGAAGAAGAAGATAAAAGAAGAAAAAGAAAATACGGTGAAAGCCATTGGTGTTAGTAGAGGAGACAACTAAAATTAGCTTTGGTATATAATGAAAGACAACCATGCTTGGCTAGACATAAGAAAGAGATATGAAGAGAAATTTCCTTTGCTCTTTTTATCAAAAGATAGCTGCAATAAATAATGCCATAGTAACCAATCACAGCTTGTATATTATGAATTACTTATTCTTCATCAGGTTCAGACATCCAATCACACACAATGCAAAATAAGAGAGAGAGAGAGAGAGAGAGAGAGAGAGAGAGAGAGAGAATATATATATATATATATATATATATATATATATATATAAAAGAATAGACATCCTATGTCTACTGAATTTATTCATAGTCTTTTCTAAATTGCGAATCACTTTTTGCAAACTTGGCTGCTGCAGGCGTAAAAAAATATCACAAATTAATGTTACCTACAAGCTTTTGACTCACATGAGTCATCTTCAGGTGTGAAAAAGAGAAGCAAAGAAAATCAAATGTATCTTAAGCAGTCCATTGTTTTAAAAATGTCATTATATCTTGTTTGAAGTTGGATTCAATAGATCTGAAAACAATAACAACGACAACATATATCAGTCACTTGTAATGACTTTTTTTTTTAACAGACATTCAAGAAAATGAGTTTTGAGATGGTCATTGAAATTAGGTACATAAAGAAGAAATAGAAAAAATTAAACAGGAAACAAAAAAAAACAATAAAAAATGATATCCGAGTTTAAAATGCATTTAAAAAAAAAAAAAAAAAAAATATGAAAATATTTCCTTTAAGCTTTAATTTTAGTTTTAATTCCAGGCTAAGAGATTAAATTTCATATTCCTAATAAGTAAAATACTTTGGTGTATTTCAAAATGAATTTAAATCAATTGAAATCTTTTTCTTTTCTTTCTTTCTATCAGCAAAATTTATAAATTCATCCATGTTGACAGATCTGTCAACACAACAAATTCTTTAAAGAAAAAATCTTTCAAAAATAAAATATAGTTTTTCTAAAACTTTATTCAGGGAAAGTTAGTTGATTTAAAGTTTAATTAATCTGATTTGAAAAAAATATTACTCTTAGTTTAAAATATTGCAGAAAAGTATTTAACATGGAGGTGGGTGTTTTTATGGCATGTTGAATGATTTATTGACAGACTGATATTTGGAAAATTTAACTAAGGGGAAATAATTGAAAAAATTACTTGAATACAATGCAAACTTCTTTTTATATAGAAATAACTAAAAAAAAATTAAAATATTTTAAGTATTGTAATATTTATATTGAATTTTAGGTAATTTGGCATCCTTTTTAAGATTCTGGTTGAAAAAATGATAGAAAAATGTAATATTTTTTTGAGAATTTTTTTTTATTTTTATTTTTTTTAATTATCTATTGATTTAATAATTTGAGGTTTCAAAATTTATTCTTTCAAAGAGTGTACCACTATCCCAGTGGTTTTCAACCATTTTTGTCCAATTCACCCTTTTTACCATAAGTCAGGATGTGATTCTCCCCGCTTTCCAAGATTGTCTGACTCAAAAGCTGTATTTCAGACAATATGCATATATTACTGAAAATCTTCATTCTTTTCCATATTAGTACATATACTTTTACTATTATTTTTTTTTTATAAAGGAGATTCACAGATCTAATAGCAATAGAAAATTATTTACATTATTTACATTATTTGGACTATTACCCTCATCTTCATTGCCATATTCACAACATTTCAGCGGTTGTATGCTCCAGCCTTCTTCAGGTGATTGGAATTTTTGAACATGGTGAATATGACAATGAAGATAACAGCCCGAATAATGTAAATAATCATAATACCTCATCTCAGAGATATAGACAGCAATAGAAAATGTTGATGGATTTTAAAAAAGTTGAATACATTTACAGCAATTAGTTTTAATTGATAATTAGTTATTAAATATATAAACTGAAGCATACTGCAATAAAATATGTTCCAGGGTTGACTGGAATTCAAATTCTGTGAATAAGAAAAGATGACCCCCTCAACTGAAATTTACTTCTGGCTGAGAACCACTCACTATAAGATTTTGAATTTAAAAAAAATACATGCCCTTTAATAAATAAATATACAAAGATATTGGAAAAATATTCTTTGCAACTCCTAAAATAATTAAGAAAATAATATATGGCTGTTGATAGGATATTATTAACTATGTGTACACAGACATGTAATAATTTCTGCTTTTCAGTTGTTGCACTAATTATGTTGTTGCTAAGACAAAGTGATTGGAAAAACAGATAAATGTCTGTCTCTAACATTACTTTTAACAGAATTTTCTGCAGAATTGGTGGAAGTAATGTTGAAGGTGAGAAAATACCAATAAGAGGTTCAGATCTCCAAATAAAAAATCCAGGGTCATAATTCCAAAGGGTTTATAAATTCATCTAAAAAACAAAAAGCAACAACATTGGCATAAATATAAAAAAAACCAACAACATTGGCATGAATAAAAAAAACCCAACAACATTGGCATGAATAAAAAAAACCCAACAACATTGGCATAAATAAAAAAAAAAACAACAACATTGGCATATATAAAAAAAAACAACAACATTGGCATATATAAAAAAAAAACAACAACATTGGCATAAATAAATAAAAAAAAAACAACATTGGCATGAATAAATAAAAAAAACAAAACAACAACAACATTGGCATAAATCAAAAAAACAAAAAAACAACATTGGCATAATCAAAAAAACAAAACAAAAACAAAAAACATTGGCATAAATCAAAACAAAAAAACATTGGCATAATCAAAAAACAAAACAAAAAACATTGGCTAAATCAAAACAAAAAAAAAAAATTGGTATAAATCAAAAAACAAAAACAAAAAACATTGGCATAAATCAAAAAACAAAAACAAAAAACATTGGCATAAATCAAAAAACAAAAACAAAAAACATTGGCATAAATCAAAAAACAAAAACAAAAAACATTGGCATAAATCAAAAAACAAAACAAAAACAAAAAACATTGGCATAAAAACTGTATCCAAAACTAGCAACATCCAGAAAGAACCAAGAAAAAATCTGTCTTCACCCACAAAGTACCAAGAAAAAAAAACTTGCCCTGTCAGCACATTGCAGTATGTGGGCTGGTCTTTGGTCATCAGATCTGATAAGGTAATTTAAATTATTCTCCCTGTTATTCTCAAAAATACCAATAGTTTTTGGCCCTGTCATCAAAAGAAGCCTTCTTTTATTGGGGTAAGAAAGGTTGTGGTTACCAAGATTGGTAGAGAATCACAAATGAGTTACCATATTTCAAGGCCTAGTAAAGTTAACCCAATATTTATCCTGATTTTATTTTTCAACAGATATTGCAAATGTTAACAGTATGAGTTGTTTTTTTTTTAAACATTCCACCCCAAGCAAGGCAGGAAGGCACTAGCATGCAAGGGGTTACAGAGTTGGAGTGAGAACAAAGAGGAGTGATAGAGGGAATATAAAGAGACAGGGGATAGATCAGGGCATCTAGAGATGTCGATTGACATTACATTTGAATAGTTGGAGATTATAGCCATCAGGAAAACAAGAAATGGAGAGGGAGTTCCACAGGTGAGAAGTGCGAGCCATGAAGTTATTGGAGTAGAAGAGATGGCTACATTTAACAGTTCCGACAGTGAAAGGGGTGAGACAAGATGTCAGTCTAGTTGAGTGCTTAAATTCATTCCAATTTGGGAACCAGCGAAAGCAGCTCATCAGAGCAGTTACTGTGAAAGTATTTGTAAAAAAGAAAAAAGAGGCAACGGCATGTTCAGACAGAGAGGGTTGCAGACGAAATGTCAGATCAGGGCCCATTACATTGCATATCCATTTTTGGATTTTATCAAGGACCTGAGACAAATAAAGGGGCTCCAGACCATATCTGCATGCAAAGGTGAATGGTTGATTTGTAGATTTGAAGGGTCATCCGTGAGAAAAATTTCCATGGCGCGAGGGGAGACAACTTTCCTAGTGGTGGACGAAGCTATTGACTCAATGTATTCGCTCCATCTCAGGTCAGCAGACAATGCAAGACTAAGCAGATGCAAAGAGGTACTCTCGTGGTGTTGAGTGTCAGATGTTCTAATAGGAGGCAGGTGAGTAATAGTGAGCAGTTTTGTTTTTGAGGCATTAAAGTTAACTAGCCAATTCCTGACCCAGTCCACAACCGATTGGAGGTTTATTTTCAAGACAACTGATTTTTGTTTATCTGATATATTGCATGTCTTTTTTTTGGTGTTCATTTTGTTATTTCTGTGACCACTATAGTTTGGATTTCAAATAGTATGAGGATTAATTGTGAATGTAAATCTTTTTCCTACAGATTTACAGGAGCCTAGATTGATGGCTTTTCTAGTCTTGCTTCATCCTAAGAGATGAGAAAGATGTCTGCAAGATGGTCAAGGCCATTTTTAAGACTCCTGAAAAGGTGGTAAAGATATGGAAAAGATCCAAAATAGTGGGTTTAAAAAGGTGACTACATTTAAGATGAAAAAGACAAAATCTTTGCTAGATAACAATAAGGAAGCTATGACATCAGGGGCTTCACCAACTATTTGGAATTTCATCCCTCCATGCATTAATGAAGTAGAAGAATTTGTGAGATAGGTGAGGGAATAAACTCATCTGCTGAAGCAAGATGGCTTAATTGTAGATCTCAAAGTGTTAAAAGTCATAGAGAAATGAAATGCTGCCATATTTATTGCTAACAAGAAAATTAATCAAATAGTGAAGCTTTCTAAAGACTATATGATTAAAACCCAAGCTGACCTTGTAGTTGATGTTCGACAGATAGTTAGAAGAAAAGATTTTCTCTATGTTGGATATACACCTGCTGACCAGAAAATTGGCACAGCTTTAAGAAAAAAAGATCGGCAAAACAAGGACACTGTCATCAGTGCCAAATATTAAAGACAGCAAATAACATGTGTGATAGTATCACAGGCCATTAAGTAGGGAGAGGGAATTGATGTGGCTTGATGTGATACTGTCAACATACTGATGGATATGTGACACTGTCAAAATGGATAGTTCTATTGAGTGATTGGAAAGTCATTCTTAGAGTAATCAAATTTCCTAATTATAATTAATTGTTTTTCTCTTGGTTCACAAGTGAATATTTTCAAGTTGAAAAAGGTGTTTTCTGGTTATTTTTCATTGATTTGGCTTTGAATAAGTTTTTCATCTTTTAGATCTAAAATATTGACACATAGTATTTTAATTTTGTTTTTTATTTTGTTAATGATACCATATTTATCTTGAAGGTGACAATTTGGTCCAAGATTGAAAAAAGACAGATGTTTAGTGAGTTAGATAAATTGAAAAATTTATTCTGTGTTATTGGGTAATGAAATATTTTTTTTTATATAAGTAGTTTAATTTCTTTAGGATGTCTATGTACTTCATCTTTGTTTTGCGTAAAAATGTTGATTTGGTTTATGATATCGGAGTATTGATCAGCAGTTGTTGGCATTAAATTTTATTGGATTTTGCTCTTTTCAACAGAAACATTTTCAATCTCCTTAGAAAAAAGATCTGCTTTTTAAGAAGGATATATTGGAATTTTATACTTGTAATGTCACTGAAACCTGGATGATGTTGATTTAAATTTAATTAATATATTTAGGTAGAAATTGTCCTTCCAGACAAGTTTTAGATAACAGAAAACGGATATAAAAAAAAAAAGTTCCTTTTAAATAATTTATATAATCTTTGAATTTAATTTTAGTTTTATTTGAAAGCTAATCTGTAAAGTAAGTAAAATATATTTATGTATGTAAATAAAGTTTTAGACATTTTTAAAAACATTGACATGGTTACACACTGAATGACCATTATAGACAGAAAGAACAAATGAAGAAAAAATTCTTCAAAATCCAGTATTTGTTCTTGAAATTTGTTTCAAAGTAAATTAGTAAATTTAAAGAGTAAGTAATTGGTAAAAAGTAATACCTATTTTATTTTAAAAAAAAAATAGAAGAAAATTTTTACACAGTATATATATATATATATATATATATATATATATATATATATATATATATATATATATATGGTATATGGATAAAATTGAAAATACTACTGACATCTCATTTTAACAGATATATTTACCAAAATTATATAAAGTTTCTTGAAATACTAAAGAGTAAATTTATTCAAAAAAATTGCCATTGGCTTCAACCACACACTCCAGACAACTTCGGAATCTCCTGCAACTCTTCTGGACAGTTTCCTTGTTTAAGTTGGTGAATGCTGCCATAATCCTTGCCTTCAGTTCATCTTTGGTATTACAAGGAGTTTTGTTGGTCTCTCATTCAACTGCACTCTGCAAATGATAATGCAGGGTGTTGCAGTCTGGGAAGTTAGGTGGTCAGATACAAGGGGTGATGTGGTCACCAAAATTGTCTGACAGCCATATCTGGATTCTCATACATGGTATGGTGCAGAATCCTGTTGCCATATATAGGGTCTTCCAGCAGCCACCCTCTTGACCCAAGGCAGCACTACCTCCTCAACGCACTTGATGTAGGTCTCCATGTTGAGTGAGGCAGCCACCAACGAATTTGGGTGTTCTTTTCTTATCAGCATGAGTTTTCCAAGCTGCCATATCTTTGTAATCAATAAATTCATCCAACTCTTTTCAAATCCTCAAGAACACTCTGAAATGTTTGTAATGGAGCTTCTGGCACAAATGCCAAGCAGTACAGCATGCAGTTTCCAAATTTCCAGCAGAGTGAAGTATGTCATGGTGTTCTTTTTCTCACAGATGGTGCCCAACTGACCCTAATGTGCAGTCGACAAAATAAATAAAAAAACAAAACAAAAAATAACACATGTGCAAAACTAAAAAATATATAATGGCTACAATTTATCCATCGCACCCTGTACATACATTCACACACATGCATATGCCACTCATATGTATATACACATATGCATAGACATGTAAAAACTTTTGTACTTGTTTCAACTTTTAACGTAATGACATTTAACTCTGACCCACAAAGGTTATATATCCTCAGAAACAATAGAACATAACCAAAATTTGATTTTCTTCAAAAAAAATAAATAAAATAAAACCCTGATTTTATGTTAAATATCATCATGACAGCTTTTCTAGCTGAAGTTAGGAGCTCATATAGACAAAACATTCTTGAATAAATTTAAATATCACAATCACAAATTCTGATTTTTTTTTTCTTAGTAAATTATCAGAGCATATTTTATTAGTTCAACAATTGATATGAATTAATGCACCTGATAAATAATATAGTCTTTATTTAATAAATTAATTTTATTCAAGTCTAAAGCATTTCAATAAGACATTATTTTTATCATTATTTTTTTTTAAAAGAGGTACTGCTCTTAGATTCTTAATAGGGGTTTTAATAATACTTAAAAAACATCAAAAAGTTTGAAATTAATAAATGATGTGGGATTGATTAGATTTCTGCCCTCCACACATGTATTTTTTAAGCTATCAAAAGAGATTTAGAAAATTTTGCCTAAAAACAAAATTAAATATTGTTTTGATTTTACAAAGAATATAACAAAGTAACCATGATTAACCTATATCATAAATATATGTTTTGTTTTTATTTTTAATATGATTCATATATGTTAAAAATAGAAAGATCTAATATTTCAAAATTTAAGTGACACCATTTGTTTAACATGAATATATAGCATTCAAAATTTAAAAAATTGTGGAAAATAAGCAATATAATCCAAACATATAACTACATTAAACATATATATATATATATATATATATATATATAAACTATATATATATATATATATATTTTTGTTTGTTTTTTCTGTATATTTTTTCTTCATAGAAGAATATATCAAAAAATTTGAAAAAACAAAGTAAAAATCATTAAATGTATATTTATTTCTTTTTAAAATGAATGAAATGTCGACGTCTGAACTGAAATGTATAATTATAATCATGGAATATTAGTTCCTGAAGAAGGTTTATTAAATATAAACGTCAGACATCAACATTTCATTTCGATGTAAACAACTCATAATTGCATTTAAATCCAATTTCTTCATTTTTAAAACCCGACCAATTTATATATACATATACACACACACATCTAGTATTAAAATATCATACACACATAGTGAAAGGATATCTATATATACACATTATATTATATTATGTATATGAATATATAGTATATCTATATAATCACATACATAAATACATATATATATATATATATATATATGTGTGTGTATATATGTGTGTGTGTCGTGTGTGTGTGTGTGCGTGTGATAATATTCTTGTATATATGTATGTTTCACTGAATATGACAAATAAGTCAAATCTTATAAGTTTTTTTATTAAGTTCTTGCAATGTCTTTACAGTTTTCTTTTTTTTGGCGATTGAGGGTGCTAAGAAGAGTGTAGAAACTGTTCGTAATGAATTATTCTCAAGCTTTTCAATCACTTCATTAACTATTTATAAGGGCTCGTTGACCATATTTTCCACTGTCTTGTTTAATAAATTTAATAATTAAATCAATAAGGCACGTTGCTTTTTGGTTAAAACTTTGAGATGAAACTATGGTTTGAATCTCATTATGGTCAGTTTGTTAGGAAGTGATTCTTGATGTTATCGGTCTTGGGTGGGGGGTGATTCAGCGTTCGGTATCTTTATAAAGTGCCTGAAAATATACCACGGGCTTACCCATACATTGTGAGTAAAAATAGGTAGAAGAAAATCATCGAAAGTAATCCATGGTTCTGCTAGCAAGAAAACAGAAGCCCTCGTGACCGACGATTTGGCGTTGTTAAAACTGTTTATCATACCAGATTATGTTCTATTCCACAGAAATATGATAATAATGTTCGTAGTCGCAGTGTAAACGACAGTTGGGCTCTAAGGTGTTGAATAGACATAAATAATTTTAGCAGGTGTCTGCAACAGGATTGGGTAGCTGCCCTATAGATACTATGTTTATATATAAGTAGAGGGTATTAAATTAAATGCTTAAATTGTCAAATATTAACAAAAAACGTTTTTAAACTTTGATCTGGTTTTATTTGGCACCATTTCAATTATTTCCAAACATAGTTTCGTTTCTTCTTGAAATGCATGCATCTTTGAAGAAATGTTTATTTTATATTACCCAATGTGCAAAGACCAATACAAATTATACATATCAGTGAACAGCAAAGAACATGGATCAACTCTCATTAATTCACAATAGGGAAGGGAGAATAATAAAAACACAAGCAAACAATAACCGTATTGTTAATAAGAAGAAAAAGGAAAGATAAATTAGATGAAGAATAGGATGAGAAAACTCACAAAATATTCAGTAGGAAATGACCAAGAAAAAAACGTAGAAATCGTAGATAGAAGAAGAAAAAAAAGAAATCGTACTTTTTAGAAGAAGAAAAGAAGAAGAAATCGTTTGTAGAAAAATGAAAAGAAAAAAATTAGTAGTAGTTTTAAAAGAAGAAAATAAAGAAGAAACCTAGTTGTAGAAAAAAAAGAAATTGTAGCTCTAGAAGAAGAAGAAGAAGAAGGAAGAGCAAACTAAAAAAAAAAAAGAAGATTGGGAGGGAAAAAGACGAATATAGCTTCAGAGTGAAATTATTCATGTTCTCAATAGAACCTCCATTATTACCCAATACTGACGAGATTTGTCACTTTGGGAAATTCGTAATGGCAAACCGATGACCCGCAACCCATTTCTCTTTTGGTTATATGATCTGTTCTTTGTGAATAAAGTCACGGACGTCGCAAAACCAGAACATGCATACAATTTCATGCAAATTCAAAAGCATGCATACATAGGAATTAACTCTCGAAATATTGGTTCATAATGCATACATGACAAAAAAATAAATAAATGAATAAACAAACTTAGGTTTTTGATTGCTTTCAAATTGGGACTGGAATATAAAATTCAAAAGAAATAAAAAAATGAAACTTAGAATTGGAGAGTATAAAAACGCAATTTTTAATGATCAGATTTGTATTTTTTTAATCAGTACTATAAAATCATTGTTGCCATATCTCTTTCACACATTAGGGACCTATACACATACATACACACGCATATACATGCGCGCATACACACGCACACACACACACACACACACACATTTATATATGTTTTTAACACAGTGTGTGAGAGAGAGAGAGAGAAAGAAAGAAAATTAAAGACAGACAGACAAACAAACGAAGGATGTTCCAAAAAATCGCAATCTTTTTGCACACACACGGCCATTACGCACGCACGAAACATGAAGGGGTTGTTTTGAGTTACAAAACACATATAGTAACTGTGTAGTTATGAATGTGTGTGTCTGTATTTATTTTACATTTATTTTGCTTAAAAAATTTTTGATGACTACTCATATTCTAGTTTTATATTAATTAGTATTTTTTATTCAACTATATATCTACCGGCCTGATATTCGATATCATTTGTCAGAAAAATATGTCTTCCGGCAGGATTCGAACCTGAATTCCATTATGGGTAAGTGTGTGTTCAAAAGGCACTTTACGGGCTTTGAGACACCGGAAGTTCTACGTTCCAGGGTTAAACACGTCAATATTTGTTTATTATAAGCTTAGCATTTCCTTAAATATTTGTATCTATAAAAAGAACGTATAAACATAAAAAATGTCTCAATCAATCAATCTATGTATGTATGTATGTATGTATGTATGTATGTATATATGTATGTATGTATATGTATGTATATATGTATGTATGTATATATGTAAAGAAACAAACAAAGAAACCAGACAGCCCATAGTATCAGGAATAAACAGTGTTCCCCACAAATTATCAAAGATCATAACGAAAAAAAACACTTTATAGTTACAGTGGTCAGAATTAATATATAAAAATAATTCCAAGAGGATAAAATCCAGATAGTACTCAATTTCCTTACCCTCTCTTCTTCTGATCTTTAAGATTATATCGTCTATTGTGTGTGTGCATGTCATCACAAAATGTATCCTTTCCGGTTACATCTTTAATGTATTAGACATCCGACAACATTCATATTTCTCTCACTTAAACTGTCTTTGACTCCCACTTTAAAACTTCTCTGTTAAATTTAACCCCCCCTTCATCTTTGTGACCTTCCTGTTCTTCTCTCGTCTGTTACCCCTCACTATAGCTTTCATTTACTCCAACAAATTGACCCACACTGCATACAAGCACCAACGTATTTTTATTTTTTATTCACTGAGTTGTTTTTTTTCTGTTTCTTTTTGAATTTGTAGGTCTGATGAATTGGATCATGTTGCTTAATTCCAATGGAATAAATTATGACCATGGAATATTAGTGTTTAAGCCTTTATTTTATATATATATATATATATATATATATATATATATATATATATATATATATATCTCAAAAAAGGACGTCATGTTATACCTTAAGGTACCTTGCATGATATTGGCACCCACTGAATATAAAAACCTGCATGACCAAGTGGGCAAATTTTCTATGCATTGGGAATATTAAATTTTACGGAAAATGAAATGCAAAAATTGTTATGAACACTAATGGACTCGGTTACAGATAATAGGACCTGTAATAATTTTATGGACTTTAAAATATACACAGACAGAACAATGAAAGTTAATCGACAAGACATTATGATCAAAACAAATACCAAAATAAATAATACTAAATAAACTACTACTACTACTACTACTACTAACTAATAATAATAATAATATTTTGGATAAAACCTAGAGAAGAATTTCAAGACATTAATTTTCCTGATCTGGCATCTCGGCTTACCCTTTTCCCAGCTCATTACGTATCTTCCCTTCACTTTTTTTAATATAAATACTGGCATTCTGGTAACTGTTCTGATAAGATTTTCTTTTTTTCAAACTAACTTTTCACTTTTACTTTATGAATTTTTCCTTTAGAGCTAAGTATTCTATTTGAATAGATTAAATTTATATTTCTTCCAAAAAATGGCTAAAATAGCATATATAAATATATATAAATATATATATATATATATAATTCAAAAAATTAAAACTTTTAAACTCCATAATTTTCCAGTTTTTTTAAATCTTTAAAAATTAATTAAATAAAAATATCATGAGTAAACATAGTTATTTTTAAAATTTTCTTTGTCTTTAATTCATATGAAAACAAGATAAACCATAAAAAATCACTTTAGATGATAAACAAAGAAATGGAGATATAAAAATTCTTTTTGAATTCAAACAGAAAACAAAGAACCGAAAACCTCTATTTCTAAACCATTCAAAAAAGACGAGGAGGAATGTGAACAATGATCACCTATCTGATGAAAAAAAAAAAAATAAAATGTCTTTAGTTTAGGTAGAAATGTTAGGACCGTCAAGAAACTTTAGAAGGAACCAGAAACCCAATCCTAAAGAGGAAACAAGGATAAACCTTTCTACTCCTGTTCAAAAAGACCAAGAGAAAGGTGAACCTATCTACTCGTATTGATAAAAGAAAAAAGTAATTCAATAGTAAATAAAAAGTTCCGAGTTTTAGGAGGAGATGTTAGAAGTATAGAGTTGAAGTAGACTTTAGAAGGAACTGGAAACCCAATCCTAAAGAGGAAACAAGGGATAAACCTTCTACTCCTGTTCAAAAGACCGGAGAGAGTGTGAACCTATCTACTCGTATTGATAAAAGAAAAAGTAATTCAATAGTAAATAAAAAGTTCAGAGTTTTAGGAGGAGATGTTAGAAGTATAGAGTTGAAGTAGACTTTAGAAGGAACTGGAAACCCAATCCTAAAGAGGGAAACAAGGGATAAACCTTCTACTCCTGTTCAAAAGACCGGAGAGGAGGTGAACCTATCTACTGTATTGATAAAAGAAAAAAAAGAATTCAATAGTAAATAAAAGTTCAGTGTTTTAGGAGGAGATGTTAGAAGTATAGAGTTGAAGTAGACTTTAGAAGGAAGTGGAAACCCAATCCTAAAGAGGAAACAAGGGATAAACCTTCTACTCCTGTTCAAAAGACCGGAGAGGAGTGTGAACCTATCTACTCGTATTGATAAAAGAAAAAAGTAATTCAATAGTAAATAAAAGTTCAGTGTTTTAGGAGGAGATGTTAGAAGTATAGAGTTGAAGTAGACTTTAGAAGGAAGTGGAAACCCAATCCTAAAGAGGAAACAAGGGATAAACCTTCTACCCTGTTCAAAAAGACCGGAGAGGAGTGAACCTATCTACTCGTATTGATAAAAGAAAAAGTAATTCAATAGTAAATAAAAAGTTCAGTGTTTTAGGAGGAGATGTTAGAAGTATAGAGTTGAAGTAGACTTTAGAAGGAACTGGAAACCCAATCCTAAAGAGGAAACAAGGATAAACCTTCTACCCTGTTCAAAAGACCGGAGGAGTGTGAACCTATCTACTGTATTGATAAAAGAAAAGTAATTCAATAGTAAATAAAAGTTCAGAGTTTTAGGAGGAGATGTTAGAAGTATAAAGTTGAAGTAGACTTTTAGAAGGAACTGAAACCCAATCCTAAAGAGGAAACAAGGGATAAACCTTCTACTCCAGTTCAAAAGAAAGAGGTGGAGTGTGAACTGGACTATAGGTGATTGTAAAATTTCACTATAATATGTTCCCTCTATATGATTAACATTCACGATTGAAATAAGTCTTAAAAAAAAAAAAAAAAGAAAAAAAAAAAAAAAGAAGTTTTTGGGCAGAGAATAAATATTCATTATGTATAATATATGCCTTTTTTTAATTATATAGATATACTATACTGTGTGTGTGTGTGTGTGTGTGTGTGTGTGTGTGTGTGTGTGTGTGTGTGTGTGTGCATCAAACACACTCGTACATGAATACGCACAGGAGTTGAAAATATATATTAAATCTGTCAGAATGATAAAATAATGAACAATTAGGAAATGTATATAAATTTGACATTTTTTTCACTATTTAATTAGCTTCACAAGAAATTCTGGGAGTGGAATAATTTAGTGTTTAATCATGTAAACATGTGTAAATATCTGTATGTAAAAAAAAAAAAAATAAGCGTTATCTGTTTAATTATTCAATGATGAAATGAAATAATGCTAAATTCATGAAAATCCTGTATAGAAAAAAAATTATCAATAAATATTCAATGAACTTATCTCATTGACCAACTCCAGAGTTTCACATAATGCTGCTTGTCAGGTTCAGATTCTGGTCTGATAAATCTTTTGACTTAATACCAGAATTCAGTAGATTTATTAAATATCTGACCCCCTGACCAGTAGCTTTATGCAAAACTCAGTAAGTCTTTTAAACATTTATTGATTTTAGGGAATATTGGTGATCTAGTTATCAAATGAACACTTTTCTTTCTTTGGCCATGAAATACATTAATTCTTATGCACTTTAGTAGGTCTTATATTATTATTATTATTAGAAACAATTGTCTATAGGAAAATATACTTCAGCAAAAATAACATTCATTGAAGTTTCATTCAGGTCTGTTTGGTTTGGTTTACAGCATATCAACCTCAATGGGTTATTTAATGCTGACAGGATTTTTATTGCTAGTAATATTTTTTTTCAATAATGTATTTCTGGTAATAATTTTTTACAAAGTACTTCTGGTATCAAAACCTACACTTTCACAGTATTCAGACCTCAGTTTGGAGGTTAACTATTTACCTATATCTGGGACCCTAACAAGTGCCACCACCCTGTCAGGGTGGACCTTGGAACACCAACAATTAAGAGGTGGTTACACATGCCTCAAAACCAACTGATCAGAGGCCTTGCTGTTGGACATAGTTTAGCTCTCTCACACACACACACAATATATATATATATATATATATATATATCTCAGGGAGGTGCTGGCAGGATAGGCAGTGCCTACCCTGAATAAAATAAATCATCAGCTACATTTTCCTTCTGTGGGATGCACCTAACCCAACAATTATGAAGGTTACTCTGATTATTATGCAAAATATTTTATTTTTTTTAGATTTACCACAAAGGTCACAAGCTGCTTTCTCTAATTAGTTACTGATAGCATATATATAATATGATAAAAAGAAGAGAGAAACCAAACGTTTTTGGTTGTAATGTGGATTTAAAAAAAAAAAATGTTTTATTTTCCATAATTTTGCTACACGGATTTCCAGTCTCACGACTTTCATCAGGCAAAGAGTGGATATTTCTACATATTATGAAAAAGGAATTAAATTTTCTTATATTTTTCTATGTTAAATATTGTCGATATTAGGCATTCTATTTTTTTTTTGTGTTAGCAACCCAAATGTTTTTCTTGAACTGGGAATGAAAGAATTCTGTGTGAAGAGTAATAAAACAATTAAGACTAGTCCAAGAAAGGGTGAGAAAGATATCTATATTTTTATCTTTTAAAGACCGTTGTGTGTTCTTAGATCTATTTTCATTTTTTTTTTGTGTTTTTGTCAGCATGCGTATATGTATATTCCCTATATATATATATATATACACACACACACAGTCTTATGATAAGGAATTCACATACAAACACACACTTCCTATGTTGTGCAGGATTCATGTGCACACCCGTGAGCAGTTGTGTTTTTGTCAATATATATATATATATATATATATATATATATATATATATATATATACACACCTCTATATACACATACTGTGTTATTGGAAGGAATTAGTATATACATACATACATACATACTGTGTTATTGGAAGGAATTAGTATATACATACATACGTACTTCCTATGTTGTGTAGGTTTTGCATGCGTGCCTGTGAGTAGTCTATTGTTTTTTAGTTTATATATATATATATATATATATATATATATATATATATATATATATATATATATATATATGCTGCACATATACCCACATGTGAGTGTATGCGCATGCATGTGAGTGGTTTGATCACTGTATTTGGTCATCATGTGTGCATGCTGTGTGCTTTTGCATGTGGGGTTATGATCTATTTAGTGCTGGTTTAAATTTGTTTATGAAGTTTTTTTTCTTGTATTTGTAGGTAAGAATAATTGTCTGTTTGGTATATTGGCATAATTTTAAATTCAATTGGTTACATTTATAGATGTGTGTGATACAAAGAGTTTTCTGTTGTCTAGTAATTTTATGTTGCTTTTGTATGGGAGGGGGTGAATTTAAAAGCACACTGGTAATTCACTGTAATACATCTGCTTATGACCTCTACATGCACACACACTATATATATATATATATATATATATATATATATATATATATTATGAAATGGACAAAGTCCAACAATTATTTTTTTTAAGACATTTGTTTGTACGTTGTTTTTTTTTTATAGATACAAATATTTAAGTAAATGCTCTGTTTATAATAAACAGTATTAACAACATTTACCGCCTGAATGTCCAAGAAATTTTCATAGAAAATATGCGTCCTCCAACAGGAATCGAGCCTGTATCCTATACAGAAGCTAGTACTATTATACATCCTACAAACACTCAAATATTAATTAAAAAAACAAAAACAAAAAAACTGCACACACACATACACACTATATCGCCACTGACTGTATCATGTTTTATCTAAATCGTTTGAAGTGAGAGTATTGTGAATGAATGCCCATAAATGCAAAAAGTAATTAAAAAGAACAATTTCCTTCCTAAAGTACAAAATTTTATAGCAAAGACAGAATACAATTACCCCACCACTCTGCATTAAATACTGGCTGAATGAAGCTAAACAATTTAGCAGATTAAATAGGAAAATCTAAATTTCAAACAAAAGAATACATACAGCCACCAGGCTAAATTTTCTAGAACTGTGCACACACGCATAACAAAGATTAATATCAATGCATAAATTTACAGTATTTACATTAGTCGGACTATTGTCCTCATCTTTGTCGCCATATTTGTCACAACGTTTCGGCCGTTGTACGCCCGGCCTTCTTTTTTCAGGTGGTTGGAATTTCGAACTGAACCCTTTATTTCGATCGCTGGGGTAGACTGTTCTAATTCCACGTACATGTTTGATGGATGTCAGTTATCAGTTATCTCCTGCTAATTTTCCTCTGAAAGTTCTCCACTGCCTTAACCAGGAATTGAACTCACCTTCTTTGGGTCTGTCACTGATCTAACCAACGCCTTTATCCACTGTGCCATGTGTCCTTGAGGACATCTGGGTATGAACTTGAGTATTATAAACCTAATGTTTTCAGCATCATTTTTACCAGTGCTCATATTGCAATTTTTTTGCTGTTATCATTGCATGTCTTTACCAGAGTTCATATTGCAACTTTGTTATCATTGCTTTTCTCTGGCACCCTTATTACTGGTTCCCATATTGTATTTATTTCTATGCTTGGTCGGCTCAGAGATTTTTGTGGCCAGCATATGTGCTGATTCCTTAAGTTTACGAATTTTCCAATGGTGTTCCCTGTCTATGATCTCAACATGATCCCACAGGGGCGGTGATCTCCTTCTCTCTCCATATGTGGTCAGCCACGCCTGATTTTTCTACTTCCCCTCGTTACAGCTTTCTGGTGTTCTTGAAGCCTTACCTTGAGGGGGGCGGCCTGTCTCTCCTTTATATTCCTTTCCGCAGCTGCATGGGATAGCGATACACAGTCTTTAGTCATGTTCCTCTCTATGGGGGGTCTCACCAGAGAGATACCTGCAAAGTGTTGTCACGCTTTTGAAGGTTGTCCTGATGTTATATGGACCGCAGATCTTTTGTATTTTCTCTGATAACCCTTCACATAAGGCAGGCAGACTGTTTTCTGAGTGTTGTTGTCCTCCTCCCTCCTCCTCCCTCTTGTACCCGCCTATCCCAGTTTTTGGGGCTGCTGCCATGTACCCAGGGTAGTTGTTGCGCTAGTAGGGTACTACTTATACTGACCAATTCCTTATCTAGGCAGTGGAGAACTTTCAGAGGGAAAATTAGCAGGAGATAACTGATAACTGACATCCATCAAACATGGCACGTGGAATTAGAACAGTCTACCCCAGCGATCGAAATAAAGGGTTCAGTTCGAAATTCCAACCTGAAGAAGGCCGAAACGTTGTGACAAATATGGCGACAAAGATGAGGACAATAGTCCGACTAATGTAAATACTGTACATAATACCTCATCTCAGAAATATAGACAAACTCCAATGCATAAATTGTTGAAACAAAAATCCTTAAAATTACGACAACTATTCATGTAGAAATATTTGTTGATTATTATAAATGAAATTAACTACATTTTTCTTTCCATTTTTATGTATAACAGATAATTTACTCTCTAGAGAGTAAAAATATTGCATAGAAACAAGTACCAATATCAAAACAGTAGAATATATAGATGAATTATTATTTTATAATATTAATTAATAACTCATCTAATATTTTAACATAAATTATGTTTTAAATTATGTTTTATTAGTAAAATTAAAAAAAAGAATTCTCTAGAAATTGTTGCATATGATGAAAAACTTTAAAAATTTATATAAATTAAGATTTCTTAACCCTTTGAAACCTGCATTGCTGAACAATTTTAACCCTTCTGTCTGATCTCCTGACTCAAAATTTGCAAATAATTGGTATGTAATGTTTCATAGTAGATATAAAAATAATTACAAGTGTTTACCCACCATTCAACTGGTAGCTGAACATTAAGTCATTTTCCTCTACCACTGTTCAACCGGTGGTTAGGCATTATGTCATTTTCCTCTACCACTGTTCAACCGGTGGTTAGGCATTATGTCATTTTCCTCTACCACTGTTCAACCGGTGGTTAGGCATTATGTCATTTTCCTCTACCACTGTTCAACCGGTGGTTAGGCATTATGTCATTTTCCTCTACCACTGTTCAACCGGTGGTTAGGCATTATGTCATTTTCCGGTAAAGAGGTGGTCAGGTCTCAAAGGGTTAAAACAAATAAATTAGACATTTAAATTATAGTATACACATTATTAGAACATATTCATTTAATTGGTCAGTTTCCAATCAAATAAAATGGTTTTATTGAAAATTAAGATATGATATCCCTATTGAGTGGATACCAATTCAAAATTTAATTATAATTTATGGAAAAAGCTAAAAATTGCACAGTATTTACATTAAATATCAAATTATTAATCTGCATTTTAATTATTAATTTCAGCTTTTAATCACGTATAATCATTGTTATTAGAAAATTTCATACTCTTCAAGTAACATACATTCAAATAAAGTCAAGCATTTTAAATATTTGTGCACATTTTGTGTCTACTACTACGTTCACATGCCAGGTAGAAATAAAAAGACAATATATCAAAAATTTAGACTGTGGTCTATTATGCTTACTGAGTGTCTTCATAAGAAGAAAATAAACTAAAAGAAAAAAAGAGAAAAACAATTATTGTCAAACACCTCAACAGTTTGTAGAATATAAAATTTTGGATTTACACATTTTATTTGCTTTCTTTTCCTTTTTTCCTATATGAAAGAGTTTATCTAAATATATATATAAGGCCAAATTTTCACCACATCAATCTTCCACAAAATCATTGTGTTTAAAGAACTAATTTGCATAATATAATTAAATTTGCAAAATCTGAAAGTAAAATCTCATACTAATTTACATAATCAATCTATTCATTCTTAAAATTCATTATTTTAAACAGTTTTGCATTTGGATTCATATATTTTGTTTTCTTGACTCATGAAAAATAAAATCATTATAATAATAATAATAAACCATGGATTATACCTGGATAAACAGATCTTAAAATATATATTTTTGCTACAAAATTTTATTTAATTCTTGAGTGTATAATATTAATAATTAAGTTGTTACTTCTGTCATAATGTAACTATTGTGATACAAAAATTTAAAAAACATTTCACATATTGATATGTAAAAATTCTTATATTCTAATGTAATAATTTGCAAATATTCTCAAATTTTAGTAAAATTAGTTATTGCTTTTCCAAATTTTAGTAAAATTAGTTATTGCTTTTCCAAATTTTAGTAAAATTAGTTATTGCTTTTCCAAATTTTAGTAAAATTAGTTATTGCTTTTCCAAATTTTAGTAAAATTAGTTATTGCTTTTCCAAATTTTAGTAAAATAAGGTTATTTTTCAAAAATTTAGTAAAATAAGGTTATTAGGATATGCAGGTGGCATAATGCATAGCAGCTTGGAAGGAATCTGGGAGCCAATTTTGAATCTCAGTTTAGCTTATTACATTCACATATGCAAATACCTTTGAGACAGGTATGAATCTAGCTCTCCTACCCGCTTCCTATGGGTTGGATATCAGGGTAGACAGGCTCTGTAACTGTGATTGGCAATCAGTATAGGAGAAGGACACTCTGAATTCAAAATTGTATGTGACCCTGGGGACCAAATCACGGATTGCCCTTTGGCAAGTTATAAAAACCACTTCTGTTAGATTTACAGTGAAGATATTGGCAACAGGATGTTGGGTGTGGTCAACAGTAGTATTTAACAAATCAGATTTGAGATATTGAACTAAAATTGGGTTATGCAAAATGATCCTTCATACCGTACAATGAATGAGATTTAATTATTCAGAGTCAGATGGAAAAGCACAGAAGTACAGAGTGCCTTGAGTCTTCTAATATAGGCTCAACCAAAACCCTTATGAATTACACAGGGCATTTCAATTGAAAATGTAACCAAGTTAGTTATTTTAGTTTGTTCAACTTTTAATTCTACTCAAGTATATCAAATCTTTCAGATAATTTATAACAGGTAAATAGATTGATTTCTTTTATGGCTTATCAGTCGTTTGCAGTTATTTAAAACTGAAACTTTGGAATTGTATAAGAATAATTATTTCATTCAAATAAATGCTGTATTAACAACTTAGAGATAAATATAAATTATAACAATGAATTTTCCAGATTCAAATTTCACAAAAGATAGATTGGAATAAACGTTTTCCTTAAAAATAGATTGTAGGGATTTTACAAGTATAAACTGTACAGAAATAGATTGTTAACTTATATTCTATTCTAAAAGCCAATCTGCTTTACAGACTGAAAAATCTCACATGACTGTATTTTCAAGTATTTCCTCTCTGTTATACTCTGTAATACTTGACTTGTGTTTGTTTGAATTTGTTACTGATTATCAATACACATTCAATTGTGTATGGTTCCTGACATAGTATTATGTATACACAATGGAGATATTTTGTTTTTGAGTAGATGTTGGGTGGAATGTGTATGTCCTAGTCAAAGTTTGGATAAGACCATAGATAAACAGAAAAGCTGTCATTTCTAAAAAATAAATATCTAATGTTTAATTACAGAAGTTAATAAAATGAGAAGAATGGACTAAACATCAATTACAAGTGAACAGAATGCATGATTGTTAACAAAAGGAACAGCCTAAATTACAAATTGGAGATACCAAAATCAAGCAAGAACAACGATTTAAATATCAGGGAAACATTTTAACAGAAGATAGAAAGTGTGACACCAAAATCTGAAGGAACATTGCTATAGCAAAAGATGACTTTCAAAAGCTATGTAAATTATCAATAAATAGGAAAATTTCATTAACCACAAAGAAAAGAGTACTGAACTTAAGTAATATCAGTCCTCCTATATGGCAGTGAATGTTGGACAATCTCCTCACAGATGAAGAAGAGATTTGAAGCAAGAGAAACAAAGAAAAGAGTAGTGAACTGTTATGTAATATCAGTCATCCTATATGGCAGTGAATGTTGGACAATCTCCTTACAGATGAAGAAGAGGCTTGAAGCAAGAGAAACAAAGAAAAGAGTACTGGACTGTTATGTAATATCAGTCCACCTATATGGCAGTGAATGTTGGACAATCTCCTCACAGATGAAGAAGAGATTTGAAGCAAGAGAAACAAAGAAAAGAGTACTGAACTGTTAAGTAATATCAGTCTTCCTATATGGCAGTGAATGCTGGACAATCAACTCACAGATGAAGAAGGAACTTAAATAACAGAAATGCAGTTCTACAGAAAGATGCTGAGAATACCATGGAACAAATATGTAAGCAACAACAAAATTTTAGAGAAAAAGGACAATTACTAAGGAAGTGACAGTTGAAATTAATGATGATGAAAGAGGGCTTAGAAATGTTGATACTTACAGGATAGATTGAAGGCAAGAGGGACAGGAAAACAGTGAATAACCTACTTAGTGAGGTTGAGTATATGGATGGTGGAACAAGGTTTAGGGGAAATAAAAATACAAAATTTATTAAACAAAAGACAAGGATTTAGAGAGAGAGTCTTGATTGCCAACATGCTGAAAAGACATGGCATGAAGAATGAACTTGTGTAAATGGATGGCAAGAACAAGGTTTAGGAGAAATAACAAAAAATAAAATTTATTAAGATCTACAAAGCTCAGGAAATTGTGAAGAGCCATGATTGCCAATGTTCTGAAGGTAAACAACACAGGAGAAGCTCAGTGAATTATTAAGAAACAGAAAAATTTCATTAGAAGGAAAGAAAAGAGTACTAAGCTATATAACAGTGAATGCTGGACAATCTCCTCACAGATGAAGGGACTTGAAGCAACAGAAATGTGGTTCTACAGAAGGATGCTGAGAATATACGACCAATGACAAAGTTTTAAAGAAAGTGCAAGCAAAAAGGACTCTTATACTTATCAGAAAGAGACAGTTGAAATTTCTAGGACACATATTGAGGAAAGAGGGCTTGGAAAATTTGATATTCACAGGACAGATTGAAGGCCAAAGGGACAGAAGGAAACAACACATGACCTACCTAACAAGCTTGAGTAAATGGATAGCAGAACAGGGTTTAGGTGAGATAAAAAGAAAAATTTATTACGACCTACAAAGGACAGGAAATTGTGGAGAGCTATGATTTCCAATGTCCTAAAGGGACATGGCACATAGTAGAATTAATAATGACTAGCTTTCTCTGAACTATATGAAAATTGTACAGCACATATCCAAACTGTATTTCTGTTGTGAGATTACTTAAGTGGATAAATTAATTTTTATTTTTTGCACATTACTTTTTCAGTAATAATGAATACACTATTGAATGAATTTCTAGCATTGATAATTAATTGGAACAGGTGCCTTTTAATTATGATCAAATATTCTATTTTAAAACAGAAATAGTGAGATATAATGACTGTTTATTGAGACAAATGTATGTCAGATCACTCTGTAACCCAATACTACCTGCCATAATGTCAGGTCATTTGTCACTAAACTGGTTCCTCCACCAGGCTTTTTTAATGAAGGTGCTGGCTCAACATTCAGCAAGATTAAAATCCTTTTAATAGCTTCTTGCAGGATTAACTAATCTGTAAGCTATGTATGCAGTCAGCAGGATGAGAATATGATATTGCTGGATGGAGGACTTTGTAAAATAAATGGCCAGGGCATAGGATTACCCTGTGAGGGTTAATGGTCACATATCTGTGACTAAGCTGAGCCTTCATGTCTGAGGATGTGGGCTCTGGTATGACCAGGAGAGAGAATGTCTTCACCAGGTCTACCTGCTCAAGACACCCTATGCATGAATGAATATCTCTATCACTTTCAACACAGCAACCCTATGACCACAAATGGTCATGGGACTGAAGATAATGAAAGAACTTTTTTTTTTTTTTTTTTCTTAAATACGGTCATTCGTTTTGTATAGTTTTTCTTTTGAGGAAAAATATTTAAAAAGTACTCAATGATAAAAAAAGTATTAATACCATCATTTAGCTTCTATTTTTAATAGCTTCATTTTTAGGTATGGATATTTATGTATACATTCTATATGTAAAAAAGACAAAATATGAAAGCATGCTTTTTTTTAATCATTTCACTCCAAGCAAGGTAATAAAGCTACTAAGATGCAATGGATTACTGAGTATTAGAAAATATGAGAAAAAAAAAAGAATTAAGGATAGAGAACAATAAAAGAACAAGAATTGAGAATAAAGAAGATAACAATTGACATTGCATTTAAATTTTTAAAGATCAAAGTTGAATTGGAAGCAAGAAACTGAAAGACAATTCTACAAGCAAGAAGCATGAGAAAAGAAACCACTAGCATAAAACTTATGGTTCCATCTAGCCATTTCAACAGTAAAATGATGAGACCTTGCTGCCAATCTAGTACTGCATTTAAATTCATAATGTAGCATAGAGGAAAATTTATCAGAACAATTACCATGAAAGCATTTATAGAAAAGGTACAGGTAAGCCAAGTTACAGCAGTAGGAAAGGTACTATGAAGCCAAGATGTCAGGTGAAAACCAATAACATTGCAGATTCTTTGGATTTTACAAAGAATCTCTAAATATATAGCATGAGCACCAGACCGGATGTGGCAGCAATATTCAAAGCAAGGACAAATGGTAGACTTATAATATATGCAAGACAGAGTCTGGTGAGAAAAAGTGTCCAGCACAACATAAATCAATTTTTTTGATGCAGACGAAGCAATTGATTCAATATAATCTTTCCACTTCATGTCAGCAGAAAATGTTATAGAAGGTGCAATAATAATTATAAATAATAATTTATACACATAAATTTATCTTTTGCCCAAATATTTGAGCTGTATCTCCCTTAATGTTTAATTTTAACCCGACTTTCTTAATAGACTGTTTCTATAGCAACAATGGTATATCACTACCTACAATATCTGTGTTAATCATGGCTTAAGCTGTACTAATTATAGCTGGAATACAAGCAAATCACAAAGAAGAAACACTGTTGCTATCTCCAAATTTAAAGACGTTTTTACTTTGTTTGCATATTATGAGGGTCATTCAATAAATAACGTGAATTTTTCGGTATAAGGACTTCTAATACAGATAGAAGCTTACTTTTTTAAAATTTATTTTGTTTTACTTTTTCACATGGATTTAATTTCTTTTGCAGATTAAAAAAAAAAAAAACAGTTTTGGTGATTAACAAAGATGGCCGACCAGGAAGCATGCTCCAGGATTGAACAGCAGTCAGTTATCAAGGTTTTGGTTGCTGAAGGGTGCAAACCAGTTGAAATTCATAGGAGAATGTCAACTGTGTATGGTGCCACATGTTTCAGCCCCCCCCCAAAGTCTACAAGTGGGCTAAATTGTTTAAAGAAGGACACGGAGCAAGAGGATGAAGACAGGCCTGGGAGGCCTACAGAAGTGAGGTCTCCTGAGGTGATCGAATCAGTCAATGATCTCATTCAGTCTGACAGAAGAACTACTGTGAACTGCTGAGGCAGGTCAAGAAAGACAAAGAACAAACGCAGGGGTCATCAGTCAGAAGGAGTCATCTTGTATCATGACAATGCAAGGCCTCACACAGCAGCCCAAATGGTGCAGACCATCAACGAGCTGGGCTGGGAACTGCCCCTCATCCCCCCTTACAGCCAAGACCTTGCCCCTTCAGACTTTCACCTGTTTGGTCCCTTTGAAAGCGTTCACGAGAGGTATGAAGTTTAAAAGTGACGATGAAGTCAAAAGTGTTGTGAGGACTGGCTGAGACATCCGTACAAAGATTTTTACGCTGAGGGAATACGGAAGCTTGTGCATAGATGGGAAAAGTGTGTGACAGTGCTGGGAGACTACGTTGAAAAAAAAAAAAAAAAAAAAAAAAAAAAAAGTAAGCTTCTGTATTAGAAGTCCTTATACAGAAAAATCAACCTTATTTATTGAATGACCCTCGTATCTTATTTTTATTGTTGTCATTTAAGGAATAAAAGTAACGATGAAACCATGCTTCAGCACATATTGTACCACTAGCACAAGTCTAAAATGCCACAATTCATTGACTCTCCTACCAACAACTTGCTATAATATAGTTTGCTATAAACAAATTGGAATAGGGTTATATGGTACTAGATACCTTCTTCCTGTTCTTGGGGTGTATTTTGTTTATCAAATTCTCTTGTCTGGGTATTTGGTAATGCTCCCACATTCACTACACCTGGGAGGCATGGTGGAGTAATGGATAGCGGCTCAGGCTGAGGAATTGGAGAGCCGAGTTCAAATTCCAGTTGAATCCATTGCATTCACTTACACACTAAAACCCTTGGAAAGGTATGAATCCTCTTCTCACCACCAGCTATGGGTAAATAGCAGGACAGACTGAGTTCTATAGCCTTCAGGAGCAACTGGTTCAGAAGAAGGACACCTCTGAATACAAAACCTAATATCTTGTGGCCCTATGTTCCCTAAGGAATTTAAAGGCATGAGATTATATA